>LBNU01030940.1:4562-15938 GCA_014162995.1 Artemisia annua | reverse complement strand
AAGAGAAACTTAAAGTCCACTTGGAGAAAGAAGAAAAGATTAAACAAGAGACCGATCACTACCGAGAAACTATTATGTTCATGCAAAGCTTTCCTCACAAGAAAGATGCCAACAACAATCGTCTTCGAGCTTAGGAGTGTCAAAATCATGCTCAACCAATGGAATGCAAAGATATTCATCGAGACAAACTCGGTTGGCTGTTCGGTCCTTTAGGTTTCGGTTGTCTACAATATATGAAGCTGAATCATCCTCAAATTAGTCTAAATTTTATTGATGATTCCAGTGCGACACTCAATAGTTGGATGGATTTGAATGTTACTATTTTGTTTGCGTTTAATCTTTTTGACTCTTTGATATCCATATATGTATATACTGAATTGTTGGAGGATTAATTAACCCGAGCTTTAATTTTGTAATCTCATGATGTGAAAGTTATATTTTTTAACCTTTTTATCATCATGATCATGCTAAAACATAAAATTCAAACTCTATTAAATAAAAAAGTATGAACGAATGTTCGTCATATAATAAACTTCCACGTTATAAGCATATACGCCATGTCATTGTTAGGCAATAATTTTTTATACTCAATCACTTTTTCAAGAAAATTAAAAAGTCGAACAAAAAAAAAATAGTTTTGTTATTTGTTTTTGGAATCATTAAAGGACAATGTCATTTGTGTTTATACTGATTTAGATGGTATTTGGAGGGTGCTTTTAAAGTGATTTTAACAACTAAGAGAAACTTCTAATAAAATGAATCATAACCATGCAATAAAGTATGAAAGAAGAATAGCAATCATCTTTGATTTTAAGCTACTCTCAATTTATTGATCAATTACTTGCGAAGTGCAAGTGTGTTTATTGAGAGGCATACGAAGTGTTCACGTATTCATTGAGGCACTTATTGATTGTAGATGTTACATGGAAGAAGAATAGCAATCATCTTTGCATTTAAGCTACTCTCAATATATCGATCAATTACTTTTACATTTAAAAGTGGTAACGATTTTTATACAGTTTATGTGGCATTATTATATATACATTATTACACAAACTTTAACTTACAAACTTAATAAAGAAATTATTTAACGCACATTAAACTATGACCAATTAGATAGACCCCGTGTGCTTCATATTACCATGCAAAAACTATCTAATGGACAAGTATAGTAGGGCTAAGTAATAGACCAAAAGAAATAAAGCTATTTTTTTATCATGCAAATAAGTAATAGGTCAAAAGAAACAAAACCATCACAGCTTAATAACCAAAAGCCCATATAAAATACAACACCACAAAACAAAACAACATCAAATACTTTTAAATTTTTATACAAGAAAGTTAAAACATTTCATACAACATACGAAACAATAATTAAGTACTCGCCAATATACAGAAAGAATACACGATTAACAATTAGATACTTAGCCCGTGCGTAGCACGGGTTCTGCATGTCTCGTATTACATATGATATATTAATTCGAATTTGAATATCAGAAAATATCATATATCTTCTTTAACTTTTATGAATAATTGTACTATTGATTTGTAAGTTCAAAAATTATGTACAATATATGATTGACAAGCTAATAATTCGTATCATTAAACGAAAAAAACCATATATCATTTAAAAACCAGTTACAAATTATAAAGTGTCGGTATGTCATAATAACATTACATTTATATTTGGGTAAATTGCAAAAATGGTCCTTGACGTTTCACGAAATAACAAAAATGGGACCGAGACAAAAAGTAGCGCAAAAAAGACACCAACGTTCCACATTTTTGCAAAATCGCCACCGAGAGGCCTTTTCCGTTAGCTTCCGTTAGTTTTCCTCGTTAAGTGCAGTGAAATGACTAATATACCCTCGTCTTCTTCCCCATTTGATTTTCTTTTTAATTTATATTTTACTTTAATATATAATGAAGAACATTAAGAAGAAAAACCCAGAAAATCAAATCAAAAACCCAGATCCAACAATATAAGAGTGCAATAAAAGTTGAGACATTCAAATCATCAAGTGGGAACTTTTCGATATTAAAAACACTGTTGTAGACCTGATCAAATATCATCAACATCTTTGCATCAGGGGGTATCACAAGCAGTTTTCGTTTGCATCAGGGGGTATCATAACAAGAAAACCTTCACATAATTCCTAAATCGGTTCACCATTCATTAAAGCCCTTAAAGGCGAATAAAAAATTGAACTTCAGGGACTAGTAAAAAACAACACATTGATCAAAACCAAACTATCACAATTAACCCGACCCGGATTTTACTCCTTCTTTCTTCACAGCAAACAACCATGGCGATTCGTTCACTTCTGAAGCATCTTCAACAACTAAGGTAAAACACCATTCTCTTCATCTCAATCTCATTATTTCAACAAACCCACAAAAACCCACTAACAATTTCCTGCAGTTTTCACAATTCACCCACCAACATATTAAATTTTCTATAAGGCATTTCGTCGAACACGTTATCTACATGTCAAGATACTGAAGTTGATTTTAAAAGCAAGTTGTTGTTTTTGGTTAATCCTAAGAGAAGTGTGATGCCTATGTTGATCAATTGTGCAGGTTTCGTTATTCCACCACTCAAGTTATTACCAGCAAATCACTCCGTTAATAGGTGTAAGCTTCATGAGAAGCAATTTCGATTGGAGATGAATCGGTTGGGTCAGCTTAGACATCCTAATTTGACTCCTCTGTTGGGGTATTGTGTAGTGGAGGATGAGAAGCTTTTGGTTTATAAGTATATGTCGAATGGAACTTAATTGTCGGTGTTGCATAAAGATGGGGGGTTGTTGGATTGGCCTACTAGGTTTAGGATTGCTGTAAGTGCAGCGAAAGGGCTTGCTTGGCTTCACCGTGGCTGTCGTCCTGCAATACTGCTTTAAAATGTTAGTTCTCGGGACTAGTTACAGTCTACTTGACCATGCTAGTTTGTTGTGGATCCTCACGAGCTCTCGAGTCAATGGTCTCTCTCATACCAGGTGAACCAGCATTTGCTTCTGCACCATCATTTGTGTCGATGGAACAAACTTTAGTTACTTCTTGAGAAACTGCAACATTTGGAGGAATTTCTTGAGAAGATTTACTTTGATTAGCTCCTAACGCAGAGAGAATGCTTTCATCATCGTTCTTACTATCAACAGGTTTAAGACATGATGGATGAAGAAAGTTTATTAGAGCGCAAAAAACTTGGATGCGGAAATTAAACTAAAAATCACTTAAAACGTGAATTACCTGACGTGCCTTCACCAAAAGGAAGCACTGCTACTCCAGCATGATTTTGTGGAAGGCTTGGCCTTGAAAAAGGTTAGAGTACACATTGATTGCACCCAAACTAACCATTGGTTGTAAGAAACACTTCATACTAACAGTTGGTAATAGTTACAAACAAAATAGATAACATGCCAAGAGAAGCATGTCATAAAGAGCATGGATGTCCCGTTAAACCCAGCTGGGATAATATATGGGATAATCTTTAGAAAAGATTACAGTAAAAAAAGAAAAAGAAAAGATTACAGTAAAAAAAGAAAAATAAAAAGAAAAAGTGATCGGAATCTTGGTTTGGTCACCGGAATCTGGGTTTGGTCACCGGAGAAGATGAAGGGTAAAGGGTGGTGGTGTCTGTTGTGTGGTGGTAGAGTGTGGTGGTAGTGGTGGCTGTGAAATGTGAGATAAAATTACTTTGCAAATTTAGTCCCTAAAACAACGAAATGACGAAAATGCCCTCGATGACATGACACTTAACGGGAAAACTAACGGAAAAGGCCTCTCGGTAGCGATTTTGCAAAAATGTGGAACGTTGGTGTCTTTTTTGCGCTACTTTTTGTCTCGGTCCCATTTTTGCTATTTCGTGGAACGTCAAGGACCATTTTTGCAATTTACTCTTTATATTTACACAAATAAGTCACGAGAGTTGATAAATTTTTGTAGTTTTACATATGAGAATATTATTTCGGTTGATAAACAAATAATCTATGAATGAAAATCATCGTTATATCCAATTCATGGAATGTCCATATATGTTATTAATTCATTTAGCTCATCCACATCCATCAACAAGGGAACGAGCAGGGTGAATATTTACTTGATCGGGTGACAATTGTCATCCCTATACCAGTATCCTTTTAAAACATGCTTATGGAATATGATATGTTTGACGCACAAGAAAATGAAAGATTATGTTTATTTTTTAAAAAATGAGCTACTTAAAATGGAGTATAACTTTTGTTTGAGAGACAGAACTTATAAGAGATTTAAAAAATAAACTTTCATAAATTTTGAAAATCAAATGCTACTTCATGTAGTTTTTAAAAATAATCTATTGATAGTGTATCAATATTAATGGCTCAAACCCACTAATTACACGCTCGAATCAAGCTAATCGCCAAGGCCCATCAACACTTGAAAAAAGCCCCGCTTAAATCCAAGGCCACGTAGAGCTTGGAAAGACCGCTGAAGCTTAACTGAGTAAGACAGTGTTACTGCTCCCCAACTATCACTAGTTGTTAAGATGTACCTCCAGAAATCGCACAGTGGGGACGCACGACAAGCACCACTACGTATGAGCTAAAAGACGAATGACATATGTCCTCCTTGTCTGTTCCCGGATGATCAACACCAGGCTATTTAGCTGCCGTTGATCATCCTTAAAGGGTTTATCTCTAAACCTTACAAAGTCTTTCTATAAAAGGAGAGCAACACAAACAATCACATAAATTTTCACACACTTAGGCAAATACTGCCTCACAGCAGTGCATGATGGTTCTTGTTTAAGTGTTATCCGAGCTTCTTGATCTATATCAATCTCATCGGGTTCTTACCGTTCAACACGAAAAACCCAACAACAAAACCATTTACATCCAATCTCTAAACCGATTTACATAACATACATAAACATTTATTTTTATAATCTCATGTCTTTTTTCCATCTGCACTTACATGAATAGTTATTTTTGCCTGTAATGTTTGTTTCATGCAGGTTAGTAGACTTTATATATAAAAAGTGATCTTTCGTCAACTTTAATTTTATTTATTTTATACCTATTTAATGGAGATGGGTAAGGATCCAGTGAGAAGAAAACTTATAATGAGAAGGATGAGAAATTACTATAATCACATATTTGAGATGCGTTGACTTAAATTAGATGCATCTCTATTCATTTAGACGCATCTCAACTAGTTTCGAAAGTGATTTTGTAGTGAAAACGATGCAAAGTAGTACTTGCAACAAATTGACCCGCAGAGGGCTAAAAATACATAGGATTTGTCTAACTTGCTAAAATGCATCTAATATATGTATATGCATCTAATTTTTAGCTAGAAAATATATTAGAGTGCATCTAAAAGATTACGGATGAATTTAATTCAAGTCGATGCATCTCTAATATGTGGTTATAGTTATTTCTTATTCTTCTCATTTTAAAATTTCTTCTCATTTGATCCTAAGTCATTACATAATGTTCCACATAAATTCATGCACCCCGAAAAAAACCATTATCTTGCACTATCTTAAATGAATACCACATGTACGCTAGATTATGTACACGTCTATGTTGATGTAGCACTCCGTATCATTTATGATTAACTTATATATAAATAAAATCTGGAGTAAATTGCCAAAATCGTTTATGTGATTTAATCAAATTGCAAGTTTAGTCCTTGACGTTTTGAAAATCCAACTATCAATCCTGTAAGAAACTGTTGGTTGCATATTTAGTCTTTATCTGAATTGAAATAACTAAGCTACCATTGTCTTCTTTCTTTTTAATTTTTATTTGAATTCAGAGTAAAAAGAACATCAAGAACACTGACGAATGCATCAAACAAAATTCAAAACATATATAAAACAAATTAAGAAAAATAAAACCATAAAACAAAGTGTAACCAAAAATCCAAAATATCATCATCTCTGACCTTATTACTGTATGAAACAAAATCTTTCTAAAAATCAAGTACTATGTTCTTTATCTTTTTTCTTCATTTTCTTTATATTTTAAACAAATACACAAACAAGTCTTTAACACTCCATTTTCAATTCCTCATCTCCAACACATTTGCATCACGTCCGACAACATCTGTCACCGACTCCACACAATGTACTTTTCGGATCTAGTATTTATGTTTGTGTGTCACTTCCTGAAGATGACAAATTTTGGTTTATAGTTATGGTTAATGAAGGTGTGAATTTGTTTTTGGGATTATAATTGATGAAGATGATTGATAAATTACAATTTGGGTTTAGGATTAAGGTTGAGAGTATGGATTTAGGGTTAGGTTGAGACTTGTTGTTGATGAGGATGATGTTATGATGCATGGTGTTAATATGTTGTTGGTTTTGTTGGTGTGAAACCGGTTTAATCATTTTGATAATGATATAGTTTGGGAAAAATGATGAACGATTATTTTTTTTAATAAAATAATAAAAAGTCATAATTTAAATGTAAAACTAGATGGGTTTGAAGGCGAGAGTTTTTAGTTATTTTACTTTGCTTAGGGGTGAAAATTGCACTTTAAGTCCTCTACAAGGACAATACATGAAATTACGAAAAGGTAAGAACGAAATCTGCAATTCGATAAAACAACGGGGACTACTTTTGTGATTTACTCTAAAATTTAATGTTGTACTCCCTCCGTCCCATAATTATTGTCATGAGAGAGAAAACATAAAGTTTAATAAAAGTGGGCCACTTTAATTTTCAACCACTAAAATAGAATATTTCTCCACTAGATTTTGTAGTTTTTACTTAATAAGGAAAGTGGACAATTATTTTGGGACAACCCGAAAAGAAAATGTGGACTATAATAAATATGGGACGGAGGGAGTATCTTTTGTTGTTTCATGGGCTCTCCATTTTATAAGTCAATTTAAGTGATTCGTGTTTTATCTCATTTGCCTTTTGGCAAAAGCCAGCCCACGGGTTTAAAGAATGAAAAAGACCCTCAAGAAGGTGACAATTAATATCTCAATCTGTTTTAACAAATACGTTTTGTTATTTTTATATTATTTTGATTTTCAATTAAATAATTAAATAATTAGCTGTTTATCATTCAGCTATAATGGCAAGTTATGTATTTGACATCAGGGATAGAGCTAGGGGGTTCCCGCGGGTGCCCGGTAACCACATGGATTTTTCGATTTGTGTTAATTTTTGAAAAAAACACCGATTTTTCCTAAATGCATCTTAAATGCACCCGATTATTCGAAATGTGTTTCCAGTATTACGGTTCAAAAGATTTTGTGCACCCGGTCATATTTGGTCATAGCTCCGTCCCTGTTTGACATGAATATATATTTGAACCAACTCATATAGTTCATCACGACAAGAAGCATACGTGAACTTTTACACACATAGTAAGATCTCTGGGCTTCTTTTATCGTATAGATCGTCGGAGAAACGTCACTAGGCGTATATTTTTTAGTTAAGATCGTTGCGAAAAATATTTCAGCGGGTAATATCATATATATATCATATATGTAAAATATATAACAGTTGATTAACGAATAGTTAATCTAAACTCGAATACACTTTGAACTCTATTATGGTTATATTTACAGAAGTGACAAAGAGGGCAATTCACATGCAATATTTAGTTATCCAAATGAAGCACTCGTATTCTTTTAAGAAAAGTTAAATTTATAAAGCAACATAGCTTTAAATCGATCGTATGAGTTGTGAGGTGTACCCCAATAAACAAAGGAACAAAAAGCTTCAAACACAAGATCTGTTTATTGGTCACAAAAGGCAATCCCTACTGCAATATTGGAATATAAGCAAACAAAATCAGTTGGGATTGGGTTGCTTGGAAAAAAAAAATGATTCATACCTAAAAGAAGTTTGTTTTATTGTTCCCAAAGGTATGTGCATATGGAGGGGTAGAATAGGTATCTAGTGCCAATAATTTGACATTGATTTCCAATATATATGAGCACTACACGTCGGAACTGAAAACGCAATACCAATCCACACAATTTGACAACCTTAGGCTTGTTGGTGCTACATCCATCTCTAAGTTTCAATTCCACTGATTTATAGAATTTTTATCAAAATTAATACTTTTACGTGTAACGGCAAATGTAAACACGTAACTACTATACTAGTATTCATTTGTTCTTAACGTTACTTAAAACCACAACCAAACATGTTAGAAAAGTTTTTAATTTACATCAGATATCATTAAGCCATGTATACGGGTGTGTTTGGTATGTGAAAATTGGAATCAAGTAATACTTTGATAGGCATTAAAGATGTTTGTTTTACTAGTATCACAATCAAACTATCATTTCATAGTGATAGATCCATTGAAGTGGGTAGAGGTGGGTTTTTAAGGATTCTCGCGGGTCCCTCTACTTTATTTATTAATCACCACATAAATAATAAATGGTATCACTTTTTGAAATCAATCACTCATACCGTATTAACAAACCAAACAACAATATCAACAATGATATCTTTATTTTCATTCCACCCTATAATCATACCATTACCGATAGTGATTCCTTATAACAAACCAAACGCACCCTAATTCATAATCTAATTTACATAACTAAAGGAATAAAACCAACTAGTATTTATCAATCAAGATTGAACACAAGTGGATCTATTATTCACTGCATCAGCATTAGCATAAAAGATTACCGCGTGCAATATAAAAGAGCGTTGTTATAGATTTGTATAACTGTTTTCATATTTATCATTTTAGTCTCACAAAAGTATAGAGAAACATTATTAAAAAGGTCATGTTTGAGCCCCTTTTTTTATTTTTTATTTTTTTATATACATTATTGTCATGTTTTGAGAGAACTCAAAAAAGTCACGAGTGTGGCACCTTAGACTACTAAGGGCGCGAGTTTGGACTAGGTGACTGCAAAGTCACAAGCGAGTCCCTTGTGACCTTGTCCCACATGCATTCTCACGCGCGACTTCCAATTCCCAAGAGAAAATTAGGTGAACGGTTCACTTACTTTGTGATATTAAACCCGTCCCTTGTAATTTTGTAGTGTTTTTCTCTCTAGCGTCTTGCTAGTTTCTTTATAAAATCCGCCGTTTAAAAAAAAACTAGGTGAACGGTTCACTTAGTTTGTGATATTAAATTCGCGAGCCTCATGTGCAATTTGTAACTGTTGCTATATAAAAATAGATAAAAATAAAAAATTACACACTACCTCATTATTTATTTATAAATACCCAACAAATCAACTATTTTTTAAACACAAACTCACCATTTTATTCTCTACACTCTTAACTCTTTTTAACTTCATCATTTCATAAAAAGAATGTCTCAAGAAAATACTCTCTGAAACATCAAACGTACCCAACGAAGAAATGCCGGAAGCAATCCCCCGACACCTGAAGGAATGTTTAATCAAGAAAATACTCTCACTTCGCACCAACAAATCAACTTACGACTACAATCATTCTATTTTAACCAACCTTACCCAAAACAACCATACCGTAATCTATACCCAGAACAACAAGCTTTTAACCAATTCACAATACCAACAAAACGCGTTTAGCCAATTCTCGTCACAACAATACGCGCTCCCATTTGAAATATCACAAACCCAAATTTACGCAACAACCCATGTCTCTCGTTTCTGCATTTCCAAATGAAGATTTGTACGAACCTCATTTTTCGGACTCCTTTTTATCAAAACACCGCACGTGAAGAATCTCCCGTCAAAGTCACGGCCCCGTCACCGTCACCGATTCGATTACAATGAAGCTAAAAGACGCCAAAAGAGGGCAGCTCAAACCGAGGAGCCAACCCGGATCATTCCAAGGACCCAAGAGAAAGAAAATGCGTTGTGCAAAGGTTAGATTAATGCATCCAAACATAGTGCCATAGGTAACATGGGGAGGGAAAATGGATTTTGGAATGACGTTATCGCGTACATAGAGAGCAAAACAAAATCGGATCACCGAACGTAAGATATGATTTGCGGGAAATGGAAGACGGTGCGCCCGAACGTGGCTCGGTTTTGTGGAGTGTTTAATAACGTCAAGCGTATGAATCTGATGAGTGGATCCGAAGACGAAGATTACTAGAATACGACAACTCTTAGCTATGAAGCTGAATACGGAGTAAAGTTCACACTTCGTCATTGTTGGGAGGAGTTAAGAGATAGTTAGAAATGGAATGAAATTGAAGTTCCAAATTTTTTAGCAAAGGAATAAAAAGAAAGGTCCAAGAGATAGAAGTCATCTGGGTCAAGTTCATTCAAGCCAAAGACTAGAGATGCTAGTATTAACCTGAATGACGACGTTGGAGATGACGAGAAAAATGAGGTGCAAGAAGTTCCATGACCAATGGGCAGGGACACAACGAAAGCTTTGAAGAAAAAATGTGTATGTAAGTCGAGATCGTCGACAAGTATAAATGACGAATTATTGGCTAGGATGATGATATCGGAGTTGGCACGACATAACAAACGTGCCATGAAATTGAAGAAGCAAGAACGGACTGAATATATGGCTATCAAAAAGAAGGAGGTGGATGTGCAAGAATATAAAATAAGGCAAAAAGACTTAATGTTCTATATGCAGCTATATGAACACTTGACTGGGGAAGCACGCAGAATCACGGACGAGATAAGGGCGGGGATCAAAGCGAAGTGGGGTTTGGACTTTTAATTTTAATTTTGAAGATTATGTAATGTTTTAATTCCGTACGTTTGCGTTTTTAATATTTGAAGTTTATGTACTATTTTTAATATTCGAAAATGTAATATTTTAATTTCGCACGTTTGCGTTTTTAATTTCGTGCGTTTATGTTTTTTTATTTGTACGATTACGTTTTTAATGTTTTTAATGTTGTAAGTAATTAAAAAAATATATGGAAGTTATGGTTACCATAAGGTGACCATGTCCACAATAAAGTGAGTGGGAGTGAGGGGAAGTGAGAGAAGAGAGAAAGCTGATGTAGCGCTGAGGTGTAAGGTGAGAATCGGTATGTCTTAGTCTTTAGTCTTACAAGTTCTACAGGTGCACCATGCTGAACCAATTATATGATGATTTTGAACGGAAACCAAAAACTATTGATGAGTGTGTAAATACTCATCATTTTTCTATCATCTGAACTGCCAAAACATCCAAAAACACCAAATAATGCATCAAAATTGTGAAAATATTCCAAAAGTGTGTTTTATGTGTCCTAGATGCAAAATGTTTGAAAACAAATGAAAAACAAACAAAGTTTGCACAATTGGCAGTTTCAGTCCCTCAACTTTCACAAATTGTCAAAACTAGTCCCTGAATATTTCAAAATATGCAAAATATCATAAAAGGTCCTTGGGGATTCATAAGTTGTCAAAATAAACCCTTTGAATATCAAAAATCACAAATTTACAACTTTGGTCCCCCA
>LBNU01030939.1:27733-53911 GCA_014162995.1 Artemisia annua | reverse complement strand
AATACCACAAGTGCTGTATGGGTGGTAGGGTCGTGCTAAGACCGCAGCCCGAGTACCCTGCTTATATAAGGCAATTGTTCACAGATAGGCATTTTATGGAGAATGTCAGAGCCTACAATTCTATGTTTGCCATGACTTCTTTGGGAGCTCAGGTAGATGATTCGATTAACAGAGGTCGTGGACCTTACGTATTCAAAATCTCGGGACAGATATATCATCAGATAGGTAGTCTTTGCCCGGCTGAGAATGACGATCCAAGGTTTCTGCGACTGTACATCTTTGATACGCAAAATGAGGTAAAGAACCGATTGAGGCCTTTTGATACTAGGGGTAGGACATTGCGTCCGGAAATTGTACAGGGTTTGATTCATGTGTTGGATGAACACAATGAATTGGTTCGTATATTTAGAACTGCAAGGGACATGCTTCAAGCCGGAAATGTTCCCGAGTTTAAGATCAGGCTATTTGCGGTGGCAGGTGCGCGCCAGTATGAACTTCCGTCTGGTGACTCGATAGGGGCGATTGTCTATGAGGGAGGTCCCGACCCACCCAGGGACTGAGTATGATGTTGTTATCCACAGGCGGGCCGGCGACCTGGAAAGGGTGATTAAATTACATCCGTCTTATATGTCCTTGCAGTTTCCTTTGCTATTTATTTTTGGAGAGGACGGATTCCATATTGGTTTACGGTTGTGGGACATTGCTAGCCAATCATTGGATGAGGACAAGAAATTGTCAATGAAGATGTATTATGCACATCAATTGTGTGACCGTTTTAAAGAGTATAGTTTATTAACGAGAGGCGGGAGGCTTTTCCAGCAATACTTTGTTACGGCTTATTGCAGTGTCGAGCAATACCGTCTGGATTTCATTCGTGAGCACCAGGACGACATCAGGAATGACTATCTATCCGGGGTATACGATGCAATAGCAAGGGGCGATCGGAATGGTTCTGATGTGGGGACCAGAACTATACTTTTAGCATCATTTGTAGGCGGGCCGCGCTATATGTATAGCCATTATTTGGATGCCCTTGCCATCTGTCGAGTTCATGGAAATCCATCTTTCTTCGTCACCTTTACTTGCAACGTTAGATGGCCAGAAATATTAGATTTTATGCAAGACTTTCCGGACGTTACTGTAGCGGATAAACCCGATGCTGTCGACCGTGTTTTTGAAATGAAAATCCGTCACATGATTGCTTATCTACGTGATGGGAGGCCCTTTGGACCAGTCGCAGCCGGTTAGTCCTGTCTTCCAAATACATATACTTAAGTGTACATTCTTTACTTTGTACTTTCCTGAACCGTTTACCATTTTTTGTAGTTTTGTACACTGTCGAATTTCAAAAGCGAGGGCTGCCACACTGCCTGTTAGAGATATTATCATTCAAAGTTATGGAATGTAGTAGTGGAAGGCATTTAATTCCCATTTTTTTCAAACTTTGTTCTCTATTCCTTCTTCTTCTCTTCTCCCTCTCACATCCCAATTCTCCTCTAACCCTCTCTCTGTAACATCATTCCTTAATATACCAGTGCAAACATTGGTGCTTTCATTGAGCTACTCATCATGACTGAAGGATAGATCACCCGTACTAAAGCCCTCGAAGAGTCTCTACACTAGAGAAAAACCATGATACATATTGACTTTTGTATTTTGAGGTCAAACTTGAATTTAACCTTTGATTGTGTATAGTACCACGTAACATAAAACATTTTGATTGTTTACATGATTTATCTATGACACATAATTTTTAAACAATGCGGTTTGACATCAAAAGTTACACTATTTACATCTAACTCATAAGTTAAAAGAAATGTGATTAACCCACTAGAAGTAAATTATAACCTAAATCGACCCATTTAGTGCTAGGTGTTGATACAAAAGTTGGGCGTTCCTTGTTTGGGTTCCTTCCTTCGTATAAATTGCTTGATATTGCTTGAGACCTGCGCACTAAGAAAGAAACAAACACCGTTAGGCTTATCGAGGGATTGTTTCCCCCGATTATCCTCCGGCGTGAGAGTAAGTAATCGTAGTTTTAGGGTTGTGAGAAGAGTTAGGATTGCTTTGTAAATCGTACCTTTGCGAGGGTTAGGGTTCCCTCTATTTATAGGCATGTAACCGATAAGGTTGCGTGCTCCTCACTTTTCGGTGTTATCCACCGATATCGGATAGTTGGTAAATATCTTCTTAATTTAGAAGATATCCCTATCCGTTCCTAAATAAGTATTGGGCTTGGGCTTCGTGGGCCGAAGCTGCCTAATCGGTAGTCCAATTAGTGTTTTATTGGCCCACGCGCGGTGGGCTTTCGTATCGGTATTGTTTACCGAACGGGTCCGTGACCCGGTGTAGACTATACGTCATCACTAGGACTCCAGATAATACAATGTGTTAATCTAACTAAAATGTGTAAGGTAAGAAGGCAAGGCAAAGGCACAACGTATATATAAACGAACAATAGTATGCTTGTTCGCCTTGAGGGTACATTCTCTTCTAAAGAGTTCATGTCCTCTTTTAAAAAAGAAGCAGAGGAAGATAACTTGATTAGGCTAGCAAAAGATATTGAATTCAGAATGTAAACATAATCAGTTTGGTAACACGAAGTCTATTTATTGGAGTTGAAGGTTTAAAGAGCAAACAAAGACAAACCTTCCCAAGTGTCACGAACTGGGACACGCTCAAGCATGTCTTCACCGCGGCCTTTAACTCTAAAGCTAGTAGAGAAAGCTAAGGCATATATTCATCACGAATCTAGAGGGGAGAGCAACAATAGTATGGTATGTATATAATGATAATGATAATGATAATGATTATATGTAGGTTGTTTAAGAAAACACACACACAATTAGATCATTAAGATTAATAATAATGTCTATTACAACAGAGAGACAGACGGACTGACTTGACATAGATATATAGCGATAATAATAATACAGTAACACAATAATGTATTACAAGAGAGACATACACACTAAACATAAAAATGGTACTGTAATAGTAATAAGCATGATCTAACAATATTGAGAATCCTCCTCAGGCACAGGCATATAAAAGAAGCCAGGGAGTGCAAGGCCTTTAGCTTGAAGTTCCTTAAATTTCTCGGCCTTCTTCTTTCCCATCTCTACAGTCAACTGATACCTTTTCTTGGCAGCTTTGGAACCCTTAGGATAAATAATACCATTAACGTTGACTTTCTTGACACGCTTCCTATCATCAAAATACAAATCATCATAAAATACATAATCTCGTGATAATATTCGAGTAGGCGAAGCCGGAGGAGGGAGCCATCCAAAAGTTGATCTCCCCCATGATTTAGCAGCTTCTGGATTCTCCTTTTTCTTTTCAATAGTTAACATGTCGCAGTAGGATTCGTCGTAGGCCTTGTTGAAAGTATTTTCATATTTGTACTTGGTGTCCAACGGCAAACCTTTTCTCTTCAAGATGCTTTTCCACACACTCTCTGCCTCTATTTCATCTTCAATTATTTGACCATAGTATACATAATCTGGTGTTAATATTCCAGTAGGTGAAGCCGGAGGAGGGAGCCATTCAAAAGTTGATCTCCCGCATGATTTAGCGGCTTCTGGATTCTTCTTTTTCCCTTCAATGGTTAGGTATAACATGTCGCAGTAGGATTCGTCATACCCCTTGTCGAGTATCAACATATTCGTACTTGGTGTCCAACGGCAAACCTTTTCTTTTCAAGATGCTTTTCCACACACTCTCTGCCTCGTTTTCATCATCAATTATTTTACGACAGTCCACATGCTGATTCTTCTCCTCTTCTTTCTCTAACTCCTTCGAAGACGACCAAAAAGGCCAGGTAAATAAAGACATCTCCTCCGCCAATAATTAGGGTTTCTTTCAATTCAATTTGGGGGCACACCCACCTCTTTTTTCTTTATATACACTCAAAAGAATATATTGACCGATGGAGAACCCCCGAAGTAAACATAAATGAAGGGGCATACCCCACCCCAGGCAACCAAACAAAGAACTCATCCCCCCCTTGGGCTGGGTTGGGAGAAACGTTTTTAACTTCAAGCCAGCCCAAGTTTTATTACAACAACCGACTATGGTAAGAAGGCAAGGCAAAGGCACAACGTATATGTAAAGGCACAAGAGCATGCTTGTTCGCCTTGAGGGCACATTCTCTTTTAAAGAGTTCACGTCCTCTTTTCAAAAAGAAGCAACTCCCGGAGAGCACAGTATCATCAAATATGTCTATTAAAGCATGAGATAGATTTGGCTGGGGCGAATTGTACTAGACACCTATTAAAGTTTTCAAAATTCAATTATATGAAGTTTTTTTTTTCTTCTACTTGATGCTTTGACAGGAGCAGAGGGAAGATAACTTGATTAGGCTAGCAAAAGATATTGAATTCAGCATGTAAAAATGATCAGTTTGGTAGCACAAAGTCTATTTATTGAACAAAATTAGAAGGAGGAGTTGAAGGTTTAAAGAGCAAACAAAGACAAACCTTCCCAAATGTCACGAATTGGGACACACTCAAGCATGTCTTCGCCTCGGCCTTTAGCTCTAAAGCTAGTAGGAGAAAGCTAAGGCATATATGCACACGCTTCTTTACATTCTTTAACTTCTTAGCATGGTACACTGTTGTATAAATGTGGGGTAATATGGGATGGGTATCCTGATAGCAATTAGAAGTCACGAGTATGAACGTTTTCAGATCGATTAAATTGGAGTGGATACCAATTAACGACCGGATAAAATCTAATTGATTCAAGTTTGTGTATGGTGTTATGTTTGCAGAGATTAGCGTGATCAAAGTTCTAAACAGCCCTACGTTTTTCTGTCTCCTTTAAGAAAGACGTTCTCTCCTAGTTTATAGGTTTCAAACCGTCAAAAACGGTTAGTATAGAAGCAAGATAACTGTCAAACAGTTATATAACGAGTTTCAAATTTCGACCCCAGCCAGGGGCGCTGCCCCTTGGACCCTGCCAGGGGCTGCCGCCCCTTGGACCCTGCTTCTCTCAGGGGCGTTTCCCCCGAACCCCCACCAAGGGGGCTACCGCCCCCTTGGAACCCCCGTTAGTCCAGTTAATATTCATATAAGTGTCGACCCTTATATGTATATTAAACTCAATCTATTTTACACTAAAATACCAACATACACATGCTGCTTCTTCTCCTCTTCTTCTTTAACTCCTTCGAAGACGACCAAAAAGGCCAGCTAAACGAAGAAATCTCCTTGTTTGCATCATCAATTATTATACCACGGCACACATGCTGCTTCTTCTCCTCTTCTTTCTTTAACTCCTTGGAAGACGACCAAGCTGGCNTATTCATATAAGTGTCGACCCTTATATGTATATTAAACTCAATCTATTTTACACTAAAATACCAACATACACATGCTGCTTCTTCTCCTCTTCTTTCTTTAACTCCTTCGAAGACGACCAAAAAGGCCAGCTAAACGAAGAAATCTCCTTGTTTGCATCATCAATTATTTTACCACGGCACACATGCTGCTTCTTCTCCTCTTCTTTCTTTAACTCCTTGGAAGACGACCAAGCTGGCCAGGTAAACGAAGACATCTCCTCCGCCAATTAGGGTATCTAGCCGACCCACCTTAATTTTATCTCTTTATATACACTAAAATCCCCCCTTGGGCTGGGTCGCCCTTTTGGAAACTTTTAAATTCACTGCAGCCCAAAAGTTATTAGTAAAACTACAACAACCGACTATGAACTAAAGCCTCCCCCGGACACTGAATATCACTTTTTTTTTTCAAACATCGAATGGCAAGATACAAGCCATCCATTCCCCATCCACTAAACCAATAAACACCATCGAATGTCGTCCCTAAATTACAAAGGGCGTCGTCCCTAAGTAATTTAGGGACAATTTTTCGTCACAAATTTTTTATCACTAAACAATTTAGGGACGATATTCTCAACCAGCGTGGGTCATAGTAACTTAGGGGTGACATTGGGTCATAGTAACTTAGGGACGATAATGTCGTCCCTAAGTGTAATATGATTTATTTTTTTTAAGTTTATAAATAATTTGATTTAAATAAAATAAATAAATTTAGGGACAATAATATATCGTCCCTAAGTGTATTATGATTTAAAATTCTTTGTTTTAAAAAGTTTGTAAATAATTTGACTTAAATAAAATAAATAAATTCGTTTCTAAGTGTATTTTGATTTAAATTTCTTTGTTTTCAAAAGTTTGTAAATAATTTGATTTAAATAAAATAAATAAATTTAGGGATGACAATATCATCCCTAGGTGTATTTTTTATTTAATTTTTTTATTTTTTAAAAGGTTTATAAGTAACAACAATGAATTAATTAAATACACTTAGGGAAATGTAATATTTATTTAATTAAAAAAAAGAAAAAGAAACTGTTTATAAATGATTATAGTATAATGATTAGCACAAGAAGAGAAAAACAGCAGCAATTGCTGCATTTTCTAGATTTTTTCCAGAAAAAAATTAACCCAAAAAAACCTGTAAATAACCCAACATGATGATACAAACATTACTCAACTTCATTTGTCCAACTTTTCATTCAAAAACAATATAACGATAAAATACAAATACATTGCACTTGCGTCTCACAAAATCTTGAAAACGCAACCTGTTGGTGAACATTTCACACACCACATGGTACTGCTAGGGTACAAGCTAATTTGTTATACATATAAAGTGATAAAAACATTCTAGTTAATTGTCCCGTGATACACCTAAAGTTATATAAACATCAATGAATTCACAACTAAGAGAATTTTGCCATTTTAAAGTTGTATGTAACTTAACTATACAATTTTATAGAGTACAAAACACATATGAAAACCCTAATGGCTATAGTTAAAGCTAACCGGACTAGACACATATCTAATAGACTAGTGGGCTTTGTTAGTACACTATACTCTTTCTAATAATTCGTGTTTTTGGTTAACTTTTTTGGTCTATCAACCAAGTCTTGCATTTGCGTTACTTGTTACACAAGTTTTGGTTTTTTAATATGTTATCTTTTGAACTACTACTAACCAAAGTCCACCTTTTACCGATTCTTATTTTTATAGATAATTTTTGGGTTAAGCAACCAGCTCTTACAACTTTCTTGGCTGCATATCCAAGTTTGAAAAGTTCTTTCGCCTTATCAAACAATAATACGGTTTGTTGCGATTAGTTACCAAGTCAAACTCTACTCTTAAATTTATAACTTATGTAATCACGATATCTACCAAGTCTTAAATGTTCTTCGGTTGCGTTTCACTATACTAATAGCGTACTGTATACCAGATAAATCATCTTTTCACAACTACGTCACAACCGACGCTGACTAAACGTTTTGCGTATGAACAACTTTAATATATCTTTTTATCCTCAAATTCGTTAGAAGATTAAATTAACACTTCTTTCTACTCAATAGCATCAACAGTAGAATAAAGCTAGCTAATCGACACCATACACGTAATTAGGTGTGAAAAACCCAAACACATACCATAGAGGACATCACTTCTCTCACCGACACTATATGTCATGGAAAGAACGTGCAAATGAGATTTGATAGTATGAAATAGGATTTTTTTTTTTTCTCGATCACGAATTGATGCCATTCGAAATGATAACATTCCGCTACTGAATTTTAAGCAATATGCATATCTGTTTCCCAACTAATTATGATCGATGTAATGTTTATGTTGCAAAGAATGAAATAAGTAAAATCGTTCTATTTAATTGTCTGAACCTTGTGTTAATGTTATCATCGCATATACATTATAATTACTTATGAGGAAACTGAATGTGTGATTTCTGTGAACCGATTGCATCCTTGCCTCTTTTTGACATAACCGAAATAATACTTAAACAAGCGGCAGTCATACAGAGAGAAAAGTTGCGCATAAGCAAGGATTTGACGGAATCCGTTGAGATGATCTCTCAAGTGTAACGAACTTCCGGCACAACTGGTTCAAGCGAACATAAGTTACGACATCGTGACATCAACCAGCTCCAGGAAACAATCGAAGCCTCTCGCATCTTAGCACCGGGGGACGAAGTGATCTGAAGCTCATCATCGCGCATTACATCGATATCGCGGACGCCGCAGCCACACTCGCACACACCCGAGGGGAAGCTGTTGTTCTGATTCATCAACGGGCAAACTCTCAACCACGCGCAACAGATATGACATATCGAACAAACCACGATTCACTGGGTGCCAGCGCGCCATCTCCCTTCTCAGGAGACCGTAGCCGCACCATGGATCGCTAGTAAATCCATATGAACGTGACAGACGTTAAGAGCTCATGATATGTTAGAGATACCCTGCACGACGGTGCAAACGCGCGCTCCAAAAGGAAAGTAACGTGTTTGAGATGAATCCATATGTAGCAGATACAAGGGACAAACAGCGCTCGTATCATCTCCCCGGTTACGGTTGTAAGGAAAAACAAGACAAAAGGTAGTATCCGAGATGTATCAGTATATTACCAAAACGCTTAAGAGGACAAGCTACTAAGTCCTTGGACAATTTAACCGGAGATGGTTGTAAGGTTGTAATGGATGGAGATACACCGTGCTTTGTATGATAGAGCAGCGAAATTTGGTTGATGAACAGTCAGAACATCTAGGAATCGAGCCTTATAGTATTCAACTACAAATACGGCCACACACATTTATCGTCTCTTACGCAAATGGTAGTACCTAACCAAGCATGGTTATGGGGCATGCTAGATTGAGGTCATCTGAACTTCAAGATCATCAACAAGCATGAACCCTAGGAAGGGTCTAGTGGATGGAATACCCAGAATAAATCATGGAACGGACCAACATGGTTGTTGATGCATGTTTATTAGGAAAACCAGTAGAACACCTTTCCCAAACCAAGCTCAAATTCTCAGATCAACAGAAACCCCGTTGGACTTCAGTATACCTGGACGACCGCCTTGTGGTCCTATTATAATTCAGGCAAGCCACCTCAGGCAAGAAACTAATGATTCTTTGTTTAGTCTAGGATGATTCGTAGCACGCTTTCAATGTGGGCTTACTTTCTAGACCATCAGAAAGATCCTAAGCATTTAGTACCATTCAAGGAACTTTATGGCAAAGAGAATATACGACAATAGGACGATTGATTACGATTGAAAGTGAGGATGTCTCCTAACCAACATACATAGAGGCAAGAAAGTGAATTATACAGCATCTAAACGAATTCCACCGAAAATAGCTGTAAGTCGATATTTATGAGAGGATCAAATCACCGCACGAAACAGTGCTGAGTACAGTCCATTTAATATATATCATACTTATAGAAGCAAACTTCCAACGCCATGAGTTACTATTTAAGTAATACAATATTTATGTTATTTCAGGAATCGTGTTCCTGAGTATTTAGTTTAAAAAAAAAGACAACTATGAGATTTTATGTAGAATCAAGTGAGCACCAAATTGTGGAGGGATGGTGAACACAGGAAAAGGCGAATGTTTGTAAGATGGCGAAAGCTCGAAGGAGAAACGCTGCAGAATCAATGCTATGGCTACTTTTGCTTCCGTAATGGCAAAGTTTTGTCCAATACAAACACGTGGACCACTAGAGAACGGGAAAAATGGACTCGATCCTTTGCCTCTTGTTGCATTTATGACTCCTTCCGAGAACCTGTCAGGTTTAAACTCAGTGGCATCATCACCCCATATTTCACGGTCGTGATGAACATGTAACATGGCTAAGGATAATTGCACACCTGGTGGTATCTGTTGTCCCAACTATTATGATCGATGTATGTTTATGTTGCAAAGAATGAATAAGTAAAATCGTTCTATTAATTGTCTGAACCTTGTAATGTTACACGCATATACATATATATAAGGAATGAATCGGTGTGATGTTCTGTGAACCGATGCATCCTTTCTTTTGACATAACCGAAATAACTACCTTAACCACTTTTCGGTTATTAGTTTTCTAACTAACGAGTTTAGTCCTTCTAGTTAATAATAATACATAAAGAGCAATGAGTAAGATTGATAGGTCACATTCTCCTCCTTAATCCTTGATCGTGTGCTGTCTAGATAAATCTTGACTCCGAGCTGGTTGTCGCATCGGTCGTGACTTCAATCTTGGGTAGAGCTTTTGTTAGTATATCTGCCCTTTGTAGTCTCTCCGCTGACGTTGTTCCACATAATTGTCCCATTCTCTACGCATTCTCGAATGATGGGTAGCGGAATGTCGATGTGGTTTTAAGAATAACTTAACGTAATAAGAAAGTACATTAATAAACTATAAATATTTATAACAAAATACAAATAAACAACCTTAAAGCTATAAACTATACAAAAAGTACTAAACACTAAAGTAATATAGAACATGATATATATTACTACACTAAAATAATAAATTAACAGTTAACTAAACCCTACATAATAACAGACAGACGCACGCTACCACGTTTATTCCAATCCCACGGTTTTGTTTCCATAAACTTAACATCCCTACTAACATGTTTCTTCTTTGCTATCGGATCATATAACCTACATGCTTTTGATCCTTCCTCTACTCCTAAGTAGATCATTGGTATGCTTCTGTCATCCAGCTTCTTTAGATGAGGTATCGTTATCTTTGCATAAGCTGTGCATCCAAATATTCTTAGGTTTTCCAAATTTGGTTTTCTATTGTAGAGTGCCTCATATGGAGTTTTATCAGTCAGGGCTCTTGTAGGTACCCTATTGAGTATGTAAACAGCGTGTCTCACTGCTTCCGCCCAAAAAATTAAGGGTAACTTCATGGCTTTCATCATACTCCTCGTAGTTGATAACACTGTCCTATTTCTTCTCTCCACTACTCCATTCTGCTGTGGTGAGTATGGTGCTGTCAACTGTCGTGCTATCCCATTATCCTTACAGTATTTGGTAAGTTCGTTTGATGTAAATTCACCTCCTCTATCTGTTCTTAGCATCCTCACTTTCATCTTCAATTCCATTTCTATTCTCTGCCTAAATTCCTTGAATGTACTAAATGCTTGATCTGAGTGTGTTGCTGGACTAATAGGACCACAGAGGTCTCCATATACTAAGTCCAACGGGTTCTTTGATCTGAATTTGGCTTGGTTTGGAAATGGTGTTCTACTGTGTTTTCCTAATAAACATGCATCACAAATTTGTCCGGCATGATTTATTCTGGGTATTCCATCCACTAGACCCTTCCTAGTCATCTTGTTGATATCGTCAAAGTTCAGATGACCTAATCTAGCATGCCATAACCATGCTTGGTTATCTACATTTGCTAAGAGACATAAATGTGTGTCTATTTGTAGTTTAATACTATAAAGTCGATTCCTAGATCGTTCTACTTTCATCAACAAATTTCTGCTCTTATCATACAAAGTCAGGTTATCTCCATCCATTACAACCTTACAACCTATCTCCGTAAATTGTCCAAGACTTAGTATGTTGCTCTTAAGGTTTGGTATATACTATACATCTGATACTACCTTTTGTTCTTTGTTCTTACAACCTAACAATATAGAGCCTTTTCCCTTTATCTGTACATATGATTCATCTCCAAAACGTACTTTCCTTGTTACGCTTTCATCTATATCTCTAAAATGACTCTTAGTTCCCGTCATATGGTTACTAGCACCATTATCTAAATACCATATGGTTTCGTCCTTTGAAGCATATTTCCCTGGTTGAATTTGGCCTTCATTCAACAACACTTCCTCGTGTTCAGTTTCGTGCATAGTCATGAATAGTGATGGTTCATCATCTTCTAAGATAAGGTTCGATTGTTCCTGAGCTGTTGATTTCGATCTACACTTATTCTGAAAGTGTCCAAGTTTGTTACACTTGAAACATCTCACATTCNTATAGAGCCTTTTCCCTTTATCTGTACATATGATCCATCTCCAAAACGTACTTTCCCTGTTACGCTTTCATCTATATCTCTAAAATGACTCTTAGTTCCCGTCATATGGTTACTAGCACCATTATCCAAATACCATATGCTTTCATCCTTTGAAGCATATTTCCCTGGTTGAATTTGGCCTTCATTCAACAACACTTCCTCGTGTTCAGTTTCGTGCATAGTCATTAATAGTGATGGTTCATCATCTTCTAAGATAAGGTTCGATTGTTCCTGAGCTGTTGATTTTACTCTACATTTACTCATAAAATTTCCAAGCTTGTTACACTTAAAACATCTTATGTTACTCAAATCCTTCTTCCTTGAATTCTGATTAGGGTTTCCCTTATGATTTGAGTTTCCCTCTTGTGAGTTGTTTTTATTCTTCTTATTTCGTGAGTTTCCTCGTGAATTGTTTGATTTTCCTCCACGTTTACCAAATCGCTTTCCTTTTCCTGAGTGTTCACCATGTGCGAATAGTAAATTATCCTGGTTTTCTACTTGTCCTCCCTTCCGGAGTTTTATCCTTTCCTCAAACGCTTTGAGTTTTCCAGTGATCTCATCTAGGGTAATGTCGTCTAGATCACTTGTTTGTTCTATGGATGCTACTATCTGAATGAATCTATCGGGTGTGGAGTCTGATACCACTGTTNAAGAGTTTTCTAACTATAAGTGATTCATCTAATGTTTTCCCTAGTTCTTTTGCCTTCATGACATAGCCATTTAACTTGTCTGCAAATGCATCCACCGTCTCATCTTCCTTCATTTGAAGTGAGTTAAATCCAATCATCAATGATTGTAACCGTGCTTGCTGCACCCTTTCTTGTCCTACGTGTCTTTTCTTCAATGATTCCCATAATTCCTTGGCCGTCTTGCAAGTTGCCACTTGCAATATTATATCTTCAGTCAACGCTTGATATAACAAGGCTATTGTTGCCTTGTCTTTCTTATCATCTAATTCCGTGTCAACTTTGGGTTCTATCGTCTCCCACAAACCATGTGCTTCTAGTATAACTTTTAATTGTATTGCCCACACCGTGTAATTTGTGTTTTTCAACTTAGGGCATTGGTATTGTGCAATGGGTGTTATGGGTTTCACGGTATTAGTGTTGTTGTTGTTGTTATTGTTGTTGTTGTTGTTGTTTGCATCATCGCCCGACATCTTAAAAGTGTTTATAATCTTCACTTTCTAATGTGTATATGGGAATTGTTGTGGTATTCTCCTAATATGGAATATCCATTCTGCTGTGGTGAGTATGGTGTAGTCAACTGTCGTGCTATCCCATTATCCTTACAGTATTTGGTGAATTCATTTGATGTAAATTCACCTCCTCTATGTGTTCTTAGCATCCTCACTTTCATCTTCAATTCCATTTCTATTCTCTGCCTAAATTCCTTGAATGTACTAAATGCTTGATCTTTCGAGGTCAGAAAGTAAGCCCACATAAAGCGTGTACAATCATCCACTAACAAGAATATTAGTTTCTTGCCTGAGTGTGTTGCTGGACTAATAGGACCACAGAGGTCTCCATATACTAAGTCCAACGGGTTCTTTGATCTGAATTTAGCTTGGTTTGGAAATGGTGTTCTACTGTGTTTTCCTAATAAACATGCATCACAAATCTGGCCTGCATGATTTATTCTAGGTATTCCATCCACTAGACCTTTCCTAGTCATCTTGTTGATATCGTCAAAGTTTAGATGACCTAATCTAGCATGCCATAACCATGCTTGGTTATCTACATTTGCTAAGAGACATATAGGTGTGTCTATTTGTAATCTAATACTGTAAAGTCGATTCCTAGATCGTTCTACTTTCATCAACAAATTTCTGCTCTTATCA
Organism: Artemisia annua; assembly: GCA_014162995.1. NCBI lineage: Eukaryota > Viridiplantae > Streptophyta > Magnoliopsida > Asterales > Asteraceae > Artemisia > Artemisia annua. The sequence goes on along the minus strand of LBNU01030939.1, from coordinate 40,193 downwards.
TACAAAGTCAGGTTATCTCCATCCATTACAACCTTACAACCTATCTCCGTAAATTGTCCAAGACTTAGTATGTTGCTCTTAAGGTTTGGTATATAGTATACATCTGATACTACCTTTTGTTCTTTGTTCTTACAACCTAACAATATAGAGCCTTTTCCCTTTATCTGTACATATGATCCATCTCCAAAACGTACTTTCCCTGTTACGCTTTCATCTATATCTCTAAAATGACTCTTAGTTCCCGTCATATGGTTACTAGCACCATTATCTAAATACCATATGCTTTCGTCCTTTGAAGCATATTTCCCTGGTTGAATTTGGCCTTCATTCAACAACACTTCCTCGTGTTCAGTTTCGTGCATAGTCATTAATAGTGATGGTTCATCATCTTCTAAGATAAGGTTCGATTGTTCCTGAGCTGTTGATTTCGATCTACACTTATTCTGAAAGTGTCCAAGTTTGTTACACTTGAAACATCTCACATTACTCAAATCCTTCTTATTTGAATTCCTATTTGGGTTTTCCTTATGATTCGAGTTTCCATCTTGTGAGTTATTTCTATATTTGTTATTCCGCCAGTTTCCTCGTGAATAGTTTGATTTACCTCCACGTTTACTAAATCGCTTCCCTCTTCCTGAGTGTTCACCATGTGCGAATAGTAAATTATCCTGGTTTTCAGTCTGTCCTCCCTTCCGGAGTTTTATTCTTTCCTCAAACGCCTTGAGTTTTCCAGTGATCTCATCTAGGGTAATGTCGTCTAGATCACTTGTTTGTTCTATGGATGCTACTATCTGAATGAATCTATCGGGTGTGGAGTCTAATAGTTTTCTAACTATAAGTGATTCATCTAATGTTTTCCCTAGTTCTTTTGCCTTCATGACATAGCCATTTAACTTGTCTGCAAATGCATCCACCGTCTCATCTTCCTTCATCTGAAGTGAGTTAAATCCAATCATCAATGATTGTAACCGTGCTTGCTGCACCCTTTCTTGTCCTACGTGTCTTTTCTTCAATGATTCCCATAATTCCTTGGCCGTCTTGCAGGTTGCCACTTGCAATATTATATCTTCAGTCAACGCTTGATATAACAAGGCTATTGTTGCCTTGTCTTTCTTATCATCTAATTCCGTGTCAACTTTGGGTTCTATCGTCTCCCACAAACCATGTGCTTCTAGTATAACTTTTATTTGTATTGCCCACACCGTGTAATTTGTGTTTTTCAACTTAGGGCATTGGTATTGTGCAATGGGTGTTATGGGTTTCACGGTATTAGTGTTGTTGTTGTTGTTGTTGTTGTTGTTGTTGTTGTTGTTTGCATCATCGTCCGACATCTTAAAAGTGTTTATAATCTTCACTTTCTAATGTGTATATGGGAATTGTTGTGGTATTCTCCTAATATGGAATATATAATTTCCGGGAAATCTAAATATATGGGGATCAATAATAGTTCTCGGGATTTCCTAATAGTATAAACTAACAAAATCTATACTATTCTAATATAAACGAAATCCAAAAGTAAATTTAGAAACTTGTTACTTGTGATCCCGCGTGTATTGTGAATACAAGTTGTATTCGGTTGTCTCGTTAGTAATTTGTTACCAACGTTTGAGACTTCGTTTCACGCCTTACTTCTTATGAAATTTTTTGCCTCGTTCCTTCCTTTTTCTTTCCAATTCGACTTGCTTCTCCAAACAAAACTCTCGGATTTTTTGTGATTTTGTTGTCGAATTTGTTTCCCTTGTCAACGAGTCCTCGCAATAATTAGTTTCCTTCACGCTTTGTTCTAATTCACCCTTGAATCAAACAAAACTCTCGGCTTCCTTTTGATTTTTTTGTTGTCGAATTTGTTTTTTTTTTTTTTTTTGAATTCGACACAAGTAGCCCAAAATACTACCACACTACACGTTATTCTTTTATTGTTGTGTGTTGCTTTGATTTCGTTTCCTTGAAATCTCCACGTTCCTAACACACAAACTTGCGTTACCAATCCTTGGTAACAACACCGAATCAAAACAATTTCTTTGTTTCTAGATTCGTTCCAACGAAACAAAAGTCAGTCCCTCGACTTGTTTCTCTCCAACGTTGTTGTTGTTCTTGTGTTCTATTGACACAATACTCCACACGCTCCTCTTCAAGTATCCAAATACTTACGTATACGCTTCTTTCCTATCAACAACGTAATTGCTTTGTGTTTCTTTTCTTCTCCAACCGGTTCGCTTTTGTTTTCTACACAAAGTCTCCAATTCTCCCTCAACACCAATTTCGTTTGATGTTTGTACGCTTGCAACTCCTACACAAACCAGATTGTGCACTATCTAGTTTTGCGTATTCCTTATTCACGCTCGTTCGTTGTTTTCTTGGAAGATTAAGAAAACAGAAACTTTGTTCCCACGCTAAAGAAAAAAAATGATATTGTTCTTTCTCCTTTTCCTGCGTTCTAACCTTGGCGTCTCGTTAAGGTGTTGTTTGTTTTTGATGTAAAGCAGATTTTTCGTTTTGTGTTGTAAAACCCTCGCTCTAGATGCCAATTGTTGTCCCAACTTGTATATGATCGATATATGTTTAGAGTTGCAAAATATGAAATAATGAATAAGTTCTTTGTATTATGATTCTAACGTTTTACAAGTTTCATGCATGAAAGTATATATAGGGTACGAATCGATGCCTACTGAATCGATGCAACCCTTCATGATATCCCTAACCGAATTAACCAACTTTTCGGTTATAAAGTTTACTTCTAAACAACTATGGTCCTTCTAGTTTCTAAATATTACATATGAAGCAAATGTATTAAGATTATCGGGTCACACTATATTAATGGCAATTGTATATCTCTGATAAATTTTAAGCGTATTAACTAATAGGCGAGTAATTAAAATGCATACGGAAGCATCCATTGATCAGTGATATCGAAATTGCATACTTTGTCTCTTGCATGTGGCATTGTGTCTGGCATTTGGATATAAATCCTTAAGTGGTCGAACTTCGTATACATCAACCTTACATTGCATGTCTAAGCCATGTGATTAACCTTCCAGGCCATGTTTTATTGATTATGTCCCAAAACCGCTGTTGTTCACCAACATACGAACCTATTCATACCAAATTGATACAAAACACAAGATCACTATTATTAAAACAAAACTTAAAGCTTTTATTAAGTTTTTAATTTTTTCATGAAATTACAATTGTGGATTCCCTTAGCATCTTCATTACTACCATTTGAATTATATATGTGGTTTGAAGAAAAAAAAAAAAGTGAGTAAAAGGAATTTTTAAAAACTGAAGTCACATTAAATCGATTTTGATCCTTGAATTGGTTCCCATATTGACTTATTGTACTTCCTCCGCCTCCTAAAAAGTATTTACCTTGCTATTTATGTTGGTCTCAAATAAGTGTCCAATTTCTATGTATGAATTAAACAATAATTATGACTGATAATTACTGGTTTTACTTTACCCTTATAATCAAAGGGTAGTGATAATTACACTGATAGATTTACTTTGTACACAGGAAATTTGAGTGATTTTACATTTTTGCCCTCCCAACCTTTTTATCCAACTATCATACATTCATACTTTGATCTTTTGCCACATACTTCTCCTTCATTTCTGAAATCATTTTCAACTCTATCCGTCCAGCATCACCGCCCATTTTCACCACAATCTACCCGACAGAAGCCGTAAAAACAAAAATATAAATCGTCCATATAAATCCATTGTTTGCATTCAAAATCTACAGTCACCTTTGAAACTCACCAGTTCAAATCTACCTATTGTACTACAAATATTATTATCAGATCGATCTAACATTGAAAAGAAAAATTCCGTGAAGACACGAGAGAAAATGACGAAGACAAAGCATAGTTATAGTTAGCTAAGTAACACATGATGATACAACGGTTAATATATACTCCTTCGATACCACCGGAGCTCGCAACTTCGTTGTCTCGTTTCACAGACTATAATTTTTCGTGTATCAACACAGTTTTCTATGCATTTTCCATTTGATCCTATATTTCTTATATACAGGGCAACTATTTTCAGGTGGATGGCAGATTGGCAGTGATCCGAGATTCACAATTCAGAAGAATTGAATCATGCAACGTCAACCACCTAATTAGATTGGTCACAACTGTTGTGGTATCAGTTTTCATCTTTAAATCGGATAAATGATAGAAAGAAACAAATAGAGAATGAATATGAATATAAATAACCTAAACATATTGGTGCACCATTGAGAAAAGAGCTGAGATGAAATTCCACCGGAATTATTATGTTAGCACTTGACAAGTAGTGAATATTGGGTAAAAAGCTAAAATGGTCTTTGAGGGCATAAAAGTAAAATCTCATAGATTTTCTGTGGATGAAGTAATTTCTTCCGTGTAAATATCAATCCCCATAATGAAATCTTGTATCAATTAAAACTAGCATAGGTATACATATAATTTGTTCATTTTTTGTTTGTGAACACTCTTTTTAGGACGGAGGGAGTAGTTTATTATTGTCATAAAATAGATTTTTTACTTTTCTCGGTATACCATTTTAGTAATTACATTTTTTACTGTTTTAGTTATTATTGTACTTTTAGTGGTTTAAATTAGTAATTGTTTTCTTTATTTTTCAACCCGTGATCAATATAACCGGTAAAATTGTTTAACGTTTCATTAGTTATCGTCAAATATAGATGTGTTTTAACCTTTTAGTTGATTAGTTAAAAAAATGAAGCAAAAATTGAAAATTAGAAAATTTGTAGATTCTTCCGTTTCCTTTGTGTTTTAATAGTAAGGAGGATAATAAAGTGGGACGGATGAAGTACATGTATTTCTTTAATTGTTTTAATAAAATAGTTGTCAGCACGAAGCCATGTACTTCTTCCGCCCCACTTTTATTATGCCATTACTATTTTATTGTCTTTCTTCATTAGAAATTCAGTTACAAATAACCAATTTCACTATTTTACTCTTTATTAATTATTTTAACTTTTTTTTCCCCTAAAACAACCCCAAAAGAAATTGATTCAGTTCTAAAAGGCTTTATATGGTGTCAAGGTGAGTTTAAGAGTGGGAAAGCTAGAGTTAATTGGAAGCTTGTTTGCAGACCAAAAAGTTAAGGATGTCTAGGCTTGAAGCCATTTCATGTTTAGAATGAGACTTTTCTGTCCAAACATATTTGGAATATTGCAACTAAGAAAGATACTCTTTTTGTAAAATGGGTTTGAATGGTAAGGAGAAGTATTGGGATATACCTATGGATAGTCAAGCTAGCTGGGATGGAAAAAGTTGTTGAGTCTTAGGGAAAAGTCGAGGCCTCATATTATGCACATTATTGGGGATGAAAAACTTAACTCCACGTGGTATGATAAATGGAACACTTATGGACCTCTTTGCAGTTTTATTACTAGGAGAGAAATTTATGAGGCTAGACTAAAGGAGGAGGCAAATGTTGAGGATATAATTCAAGATGGTGTTTCACTGTGGCCTGAGAGTTGGATAACAAGTATAATATCCTAACACTCATGAATATTCCAGTGATAAGTAATCAAATAAGGTGGTTTGGATTTCTAACAGTGGAGTAGAAAAACCTCACAAGACTCATGATATTTGGAATGATTTTGTACAGCAAGAAACTGAAGAAAGTATTGTTCCCTGGAGTAAGGGTGTTTGGTTCAGTTAGTGTAATCCCAAACATGCCTTTATAGTATGGTTGGCAATTCAGAAAAAGTTACAAACTTAAGACCGGCTTATGAAGTGGAACCATAATGATTATATGAATTTTCCAATGTGCACTATGTGTTCTGATTCTCATGAGCATCTTTTCTTCCAATGTGAATTCACTGATAAGGTATGGATGTTTATAAAGAACAAATGCAGCTGTTAAAGTACGTCAATGAAAGGGATAGTATTATAAGTGAGATTAGTCAAATACCAAAAATAAATTGTATCAACAACATCTTGAAAAAAAATTGTTATTACTGCCATTATGTATTATGTCTGGAATGAGAGAACTTTCATATTGTTTCAAGACAAGAAGATTTTAATAATAGAGTCAGTTTTTCAAGACAAGAAGTTAGAGGCAGAGTCATTTAGCAAAGCTATATGTGAAAACGTGAGGCTCAAGCTTATGAGTATTTGGGTGAAAAGGAATACTCTTGTTGCTAAAGTGTCTAGTTCATGGAATATAAAGACGAGCTTCAATGATTGAACAAGTGGAATTTGAGTCAAAAAGGAATTGTGGAAATGTATTGGAAATTCTGTTCATCAAGTCATGAGAGGTGATCTTCTATGCTGACCAGATTGGTTAGAACTTTAAATGATCTTAAACATTTTATGAGGCCTTCATGTTCTATGCAAATATATGCTTATCGGTGTGAGAAAAGGTGCCTATCTACACAATAAGTAGTATGTTTGTCTACACATGAAGGAAATGTTGTCCATATCAGAGATATCAATAGAGTTCAAAGGTTATTATGGAAGAGTTCAAAGCATTGGTGATGCCAGTTTACTTATAGGCTAGTTATCGTTGTGACGGGAGCTACATATGTAATTAGTCTATAATGTGAATTAGAAATGTTGCTAGCGTTTGGTTGAACTAGCTCTAAGTGATCCTACTCCACTGATGACGCTTAAATGAGCAAAACCTTGTTGTCATATGTGAGGTTGTAGGTGCACATTGGTAATTAAGGTTACTGTTACATTGAGGAAATGTAGTCGTAGTGTAGTATATCCTTAGATGCTCTTGGTGAATTAAGGTGAAAATAGTCTTGGTGGAATACAGATGATGAAGAATAAGAATCAAGTGTATTCAGTTTTATGTTTTTCTTCTTTATTTTCAGGTTGTTGCATTATTGCAGAGTGTTTGGAATATGGCCATCACCTGGATAAGATGCAAGTGTTATACATATTATTTTGGAATATTTCACCTTTTCACTAAAAAAAATTATTTTAACATTTAAAAGCTTTGATTTATAAGGAAACAATGCATGATATATATAAGGTAAAAGAGACATATCATTATTTGAATTTTGTATTTATTGCACCTATCTTAAATCCCACATTTTTTTTGAACAATTAAATTGAGATGGAAGAAGTATATTATTATTTTTTTTTTAATGCAATTTGTGGGTACATGGCCCCTAGCCCAGAAGGCGTAGCGGACCCACACAACTAGGTTGGGTCCAGCCCAGAAGGCAATGACATCATTCCCTTTACACACGCGAGAGGAAACCCTATCGCCCTAGGCAAGACTCGAATTTGAGACCTTGCATAGGATGGTAAAACCTCCCCCAAATTGGGTGGCCATCTGAGCTAGGCTCATTTGGTTGGAAGAAGTATATTCTTTTATATGGTACATACTTTAAGAACCCCCCGGTGCAACATGAGGGAAACAAACGTTAATATAAGGCATTCATCATAGAATTCTTGTAATCAATTAACTGTGAATTTCACTTTTTCAACAAATTTTAATTATACATATAGTATTATCTATACTACAGATAAAAGCAAAATGGTCAATGTGAAAAAGTGAAAAATTCAATATGTGAAATGTTGAAAATTTTATATACCGTATTAGGTAAGAAAAAACTTAAAACATCACAATAAAGAAAATGTTGAAACATATGTTTCAAAAGGAAACTATTAATACACATCGAAAACCGGGTTGACGCGGGATGCTTCACATCCGGCGGGTTGACTCAATTTAACTTGACCCGTTTTTTCGACACAACCCTTCGGATTGACCCTGTTTAAATTGACCCGTTTTTCAACCGGAACGGTTCAACCGGTTGAACCACCTGGGTCCAACCGGGTTTCAAAACATTATGTTTAATCCCCGAATCCTCAAACTTTTATTGTTTTTCGTTTATAACCCATAAACTATTTTTTATCACTAAACTATCTGTCGCTATAAAATTCCGTTGCTATGCACGGGTACTCGTCTAGTTTTTTTATACAGCTGCAAGGCTTCCGATCTTTTACCAATCCTCTAATATTTGTTTTTGTAAAAGAATTAAGTTGGAAGAACAGTGGTTCTTTTAATAAGAAATTTAGAGTTCGACATGATCAACATGAATTTGGTTGAATATGTTTCTATATATTTAAGAGGATCCGAAATATGAAGTACAAATTCATGCGTGGTGACTTATAGTGAAAATTGTTTTCTTCATAGCACAATATATCATACGTGAGCGGTGAGCCCAATTATTTTAGTACAGTAAGCTTGCTGATACTGTATTATTACTAAACATAAATTAAAGACCCTATCACAGATGATACCAAAGCTACACAGCGTATATAGTTCTTGCATCATCATCTGTTCTCGCTATCATAGTTTACTCAAACTTGACGTAGTAACTTTTCCATTGTACAGCGCGGGCTACATTTAGCCATCAAAGGTTGTTCTTTGAGCAAAGCAAGGCCTGTTTGTTCAGTCAAGTTAACCATCTCCTCACTAATCCTTTCCCATTCAAAGCAATGTATAAGTGAGCCCAAAGCTAAAGTGATCACATGCACCGCCATGTGCTTCCCAGGACAACTCCTCCTTCCATATCCAAAGGGCATTAGCTTAAAACCATCTCTTTCATCTACCATCTTTCTAAATCGCTCTGGATTGAACTTTGTTGGTTCAGCCCATATATTGGGATCATTTTGAATAGCCCAAACATTCACCATTAGCATGGTTTCTTTAGGTACATGGTACCCCCCAACTTTACAATCCTCTGACGACTCGTGAGGAACAAGCAAAGGTGCAGTTGGGTATAATCGCAGTGTCTCCTTAACAATGCACCGAAGATAAGGAAGATGCTCTATGTCTGACTCCTCTAAGAAACGATCGTTGCCAACATGATTATCGATCTCACTTTGTGCTTTATGCAGAACTTCTGGATGGTTCAACAAAAGTGAAAATGCCCATTCCAGTATACTTGCTGATGTAGTAGTACCTGCTGACAATAAAACCTAAAAAACATACACATGATAAACCGTCACAAATGTCATGGGGAATTTACAACATCATTAACAATGAAACCTAAAAAATATAGTGAAATTATCTCGGCAAATATCTTTGTTTGTTTCTTTGAAACAAGAGGTACCCTATTATCCAACCTACCATCTATCAGTTGGGCTTTTAATTTCATCATGAATGTTTGTATCTAGTAAATTTGGCTAAAATTTTTGCTTTGAATGTCAAAAACTAATGAACTGTGGTAAGAAAAATTGTAAGATCGTGACAAATGAACTTACGAGCAACAGTCCTCTGATAGTTTCATCACTGTAACCTTTAGGTTCATCCTTCTGTCTAGCCAGCAAGAATTCTATCACTTTTTCTTCTTTCTCTCCTGATCCATTAGAAAACTCAGGTATCTTTTTCCTTACCTCTTCAATTAAGCTGTCCATGGCTGCATCTCCTTGTTTCTGCAACTTGTTGCACTTTCGCTCTAACCCTCTGATCAGTCCCAGAAACTTCAATACTGGCATAAAATACCCTACATCAGTCTCTTTTGTCGTAATCCTAAATGAATGGATCGCATAATCTTTCAGCTGGTCATCATCTGCTGCCTTTTTCTTTTTGGCATACCTATAAAAAACAACGTAAATAAAAAATCACGTGTGACACTTGGTACATGTAGTTAATAAAATATCAGATTAAAACTTTTCTTTTTGTTGAGTAAAGGCTAAGTACGTAACTAGTTGTGGATAGTTTAAAGAAACTGGTGTGGCCCCATGCTAGCATTCGTTGTTTCTTCAGCTAGATCGATATGTGTTGTTGCTTATATGCAATATTCTTCCTTTTTGCTAGTTTTCAGTTGGTATTCATATGATAGCCGTATAAAAACAAGTCAACAACCTTACACTAAATGGAATATAGAGTTTTTTGGATGACCATTGTGTTTTCAAATCTAATTTAATTAGCAATATAAGTACTTTCAAAAAACATGAAAGGAACACGCATGTTTGAAATTCTAACTTAAACGCTCTCTTTGAAAGCCACGTTAACTAAAAACTACCAAAATTATAATCCACAAAACCTGTTACACTTTAATATATTATTTCTGGATTTTACATTATTCACGCCATATATATGGATGTTCAACTTTAAGCAGAAAGATGGTTTTGCTTTTCTCGTTCCATTTTGATGTATTATCCATTCAATTTAAGTATTTAACGATTATGTTTTCTACTAATATGTAAGTATGTAACTCCGTATAACAATAGTGCATATAATTTTCATTATCTTACAGAAGGCAAATCGTGGAAAATAACATATACATGCTGCAACTTTTCTTGTAATTGATCAATGAATTAAAGTTGCATGTGATATAATGAATAAAAATGAATTCAAGAATGGGGCCGGTGTTTTGTAAATGAAAATAGGAAGCTAGCGCCACGAGAAGCAGAGTGATGTGGGCTCAAGTGTTGACGCATGAAGGGGACATTATATTTCTGGAGCCTCAAGATCGCGCGATGAAAGGGGCTTTATTAAAATGGGCGTATCTTGGGCTATTGGGTTCTGTTTCAAACCTATTACCAGTCGATTCGAAGCTTAGAACGAGGAGCACGCCATCGGTTTTTGGAACTTTCGAGCCCCGAAACGCCTTATTTTATGAGTTATTTCCCTTTCATGTTTTTTCTCTGTTTATTGGACTTTTGTTTTTGTAATAGTTTTCGTCCCGTTTGTCCTTTAGGGCCTATTTCGACTTTGTATCTCTATTTAACAAGTGTATTGCCTTTGTGGCTAATCAGTTAAATGAAATACCAAAAATCTATTTTTGGCCGCTTTTGCTAAGAATTTCCCTATAATCGGCATTCGTGTGAATCAACAATTATTGGTAAAAACGTTCCTGGTATTCGTGTGAATCAACAGGTCCGATTTGTGTTATCACGTTATTTAGTCCACATCACACAGTGATGGGAAGTGGACGATGTTTTGACATCGACTGAGTGGCGGAGATGGTGACTCTTGAAGGAGCCGGACACAATGAGTGGATCACATCGAGGGTCATGACTCAATGATCCAGTCGTGCATGAGAACGATTAGGGTTTCTTTCCCGTTCTTTCTTTAGCTTTTTATGAAAAAGGCAATAGAAATAAGTTAAATAACTTTATATATTATATATTTTTGTAAGTTTTCGTTAAGTTAATTAAATTTTCAAAACACAATGGTAATGGTATGCATTGCTTAAAGTTCGTATGCCAATAATTGAGTTAGTCACCAATTGCAAGTCTCCTATGGTATATCGATAGCGCATATAAAGAATGACTGTGACCTAAAGTAAATTTAAAAGATATCCCACTTTCAAAGAATCAAAGGGTTTGAAAGTGTTTGCACTTCCAAAGGGTAATTTTGATATATTTACCTAGCAAACAGATCAATAATTCCACATTCCTAAACTATTTTTTTAACAAAGCGTACCCTTGATTTGAGATGGAAGGTTTAAACATAATATCTTGTCGGATTATAATCCTCTAATTATGTCTAGAACGGCAAGAGGAATTCTCATGTGGAGGACAACATGAGAGATGTGTGGACTTTATTAATTATCTCTAGTGTCTTGCCAGAGTTTATAATGAATTCTTCCCCCTTCAAGAAAATCATGACTAGTCAATAGTAGTTATGCTATCCTCATGTTTTCCTGAACATGCGTATCAAGAATTTCGGCTGGTCACACCAATTTCTCTCGTTAAATATAGTGTTGATCCTGAACTCGATGAACTTACCGAGTCATTTATATATAAATCTTAAATTTTTAATCAATCTCACGCCCCCAACTTCATTTTGACGAAAAAACATGGGTATGGATGCATAACTGCACATATGGTAGTGTTTTGGAAAGAAAAATGGAGAATGATGGCTTTCAAGTAGTTGTGGGTGATTTCCAGAGAGGGCTGATCATGCCAAAGCTAAGAAAGAAAACGCTTGTCTTTTTCTTCTCACTTTCCCTTTTTTTCAATAACTCTAAGAAATTTTTCCACACGTACTAAACACACTCTAAGGGTATGTTTAGTAGGAGAAAAAAAATCTTAAGATTCTATTTAAGTTTTTCTTTTTAAAAATGAGGGGATTCAATTTTCCACAACACATAAAGAATGTGTTCAATTGACATTGTTTTTATATTTTGTAGAAAAAAGAAGGGGAGGTTTTGGGTTACAAAGAAAACGTATAAAAGCGTTTCATAGTTTCTATTGTTAAGTTAGGAAATACAAATTTTCTATTTTGTTGAAAATTTGATGGAAAATAATTGATTTTAACGCAATCTCAATTTTTTTGTTTTGAACAAAATATTTTGTAGAAAGTAACAGTATTTTTTCCGATTAGACGCACTCTTTGATCGTTTATAGTAGTTAATTCCAGAACGAAAGAGTACGTGAGTTAAAAATGAGTACCCGGCCTACTATATTTTCCTTATTTCCACTTTAATGGAATGATTAAAACTGTTATCTTCACACACACACACACACACACA
>LBNU01030939.1:7946-20158 GCA_014162995.1 Artemisia annua | reverse complement strand
GTGAGTACCCGAACTTTTAAATTTTCAGTGTTCCTTTTAGGAAATCCCTTTTATCCGCAAATGTTAATATATTAGCTAGGACCAAAAGTATAAAGAAATCAAACTATGACATACCAATGGACATTTTCCATGGCCACATAGAATGACTCACACATTAAAGATATACTACAAACATTCAAAAAAATTGCGTTCAATTTATATTATCACCACATATAGACTTTGGAAGCCTTACTGCAGAAAGAACCATTCTAAGCAAATACTTCAAGCTCCGTACAAAACATTCTTGCATACTCACCTTGAATAAAACTACATGAACCATACAACAGAGGGAGCACCATAATGTTGAATGTGATCATTATGCACATATACGCAGGATACATTCCTTATGCGATCGAACTACATTTCCTTAAACTTCATGAAATTTTATATCCAATAAAAATGTTGCTCCACCTAAGCACGCATAGTAAAGAATAGAAGAATCCATGAAAGGCTTCATCCTCAAGTTACAAAGCCATCTGCCCAAAATCAAGTGATTCAATCATGTTGTTTTCTGACAACAACACAATGCAATTTTATTCATTACAGCAAACTGCACCTTTTCCGATCAAGGATAATCTGTAGTGATCCACAATGGATATGCTCATATGCAGCATTACTTGTCATAATCTACATTTCCTTGAAACTCTGTACGCGTAAACAAATGTGCTTTTACCAAACAAAGAATAACGAAAAAAGAATTTGAAAAGACAAGCCTGACTATTAAACCTGACGAAAGAATAGTTGAAAAAGTTTTTGACATGTTTTTATGGCGAAGAAAATTTAAGTTTTGCTTCCATCAAAGTAAGTCAACTACAGCATGTGGGAAATATTTACGACAACAAGATCTAAACCAATCTTTGAATATTATACAACTACTTTGCGTATGTTTTACTTGTCATTGTTTTCATACTGTAATAGTGTTAAAGAATAACAAATGTAGTGGTGAATGTACGAATGAGCTATTTTGAGTGAGCTACTAAATAAAAGAGAGTGTTTCAAGTTTTTGAATAAACGATATTTTGAGTGTATTGTTTTTCATATACCAAAGAGTTGTTTTATACTTTGTCATAATAATTTTTGTGAGCAAATTTTTGTGAAAGTAGCATCTCACATATTTAACATAAATTGGTATAAGAGCTTGTTCGAACCCATTTGGGTTAAACGAGTTCCTACCATACTTATAAAGGTGTCATGGCACGATGACAAGGTTTTGATCTCAATCATGTTGTTATTCAAATTTTCGATGGTGAAAATTACGATTATTGGTGTGTAAAAATGGAGACATTTTGTGATTCATTAAATGTCTTTGACGAAGTCAAAAACACATGGAAGAACCCAGTGATACGGAAAAAATCATCGACATGAAAGATTTGAAGCAAAAGAGAAGCCAAAATGCAGTAGTTTTAAGTATGATTCAATGGGGAGTCACACCGTCAATCTTCCCGAAAATCATGCGTCTAAGAAAAGCAAACGAAGCTTGGGAGGTGCTCAAGCAAGAATTTCAAGGAGACGTGAAGGTGAGAGCTATAAAATTACAAACTCTAAGATGAGATTAATAGAACACGAGGATGAAGGAAAATGAGTCACTAAATGGCTATTCATCTAGATTAACTGATTTGATTAATCATGTGAAAAGTTACGGTGATGAAATTGAAGACCAACGTATTGTTGAGAAAATTCTCATTAGTATTCCTAAAAACTTTGATCTAATTATAGCAGTCATTGAAAACACCAAAGATCTCAAAACTTTGGGTATTCAAGAATTGCTAAGTTCTCTCAATTCATATGAGCGGTGGATGATACGCCAACCTCCGGAAAGGCGATCGAGAGTGCATACCAATCCAGCTTGCAAGGAAACAAGAAACCACCACAACTTTATGGAAGAGGGAATTCATCCCGAGGTGGTTGCGGAGGCATAAATTTAGAGGTCGTAGACGTGTACAAAGCTACGAAAGTTTTAGAGGTTATAGCAACTTCGACAAAAGATCATTTGGCGATGGAAACTCTCACAAGTGTTCCATTTTCAAGAAAGACAATCACGAGGAGAAAGATTGTTAGTACGAATAAAAGTATAAATGTACTCACTGTGATCAGTTTGGTCATCTAGAAAAATTTTATCAAAAAAAAAAACAAAAAAAAAAAAAAAAAAAANGCTAACATTAAAAGAAGAGACACATGGTTTCTTGACAGTAGTTAATGTAATCATATGACCGGTGATGTCGATATTGACACTACAGGAAATTCTCAAGTAAAAATGGGAAATGGAGCAATAGTACAAGTGAAGGGACAAGGCCATATCCCGGTCAAGACAAAAACATGTACAAATATATTACTGATGTTTTACTAGTTCCTGACCTTACGCAAAATTTTCTTAGTGCCGAACAACTTGTGGAGCTTAGATACTATGTTATTTTTAAAGGAAAAGGTTGCAGTATTTACAATAAAGGAAGACACAGAGAGTTGATGCCGAAGATAATAATGGGGTGGAAGAGAAGTCTTCCGATCACATTCATATATGAAGAACACACTGCGTTGAAGGCCAAAACTGAAGATGAAGCTTTGTTATGGCACAAGACACTTAGACATCTTAATTTCCAAAGTCTAAATTCACTCCACTAGAAAAATATGGTTGAGTTTTACCGCAAATGCACGATATTGACGAAGTTTGTAAAGGGTGTACGCTCGGAAAGCATCATCGAAAACCATTTCTGAAAGGAGTCGCTTGGAGAGCCAAGGAAATTCTCGAGCTAGTACACACTGATCTTTATGGTCCGATGAGGAATCCATCTCATGGTAACAATTTCTATTTCACTCTATTTATTGATGATTTTAGTAGATTGATATGGGTTTATTTCATGAATGAAAAATCTCAAGTTTTTGGAAATTTCAAAAAGTTTACAAACGTGGAGTTTTGTCAAACTTTTGAGAAGTGATCAACGAAAAGAATACAACTCAAAAGAGTTTGACAAGTTTTGTGAGGATGAAGGCATGCATAGACAACTCACAACTCGATACACACCTCAACAAAATGGTATAATCGAGAGAAAGAATCAGACCGTTGTAGAAATGGCGAAATAATTGATGCACAAGAAAGGTTTACCAAAATGTTTTTGGGCAGAAGTAGTTTACATGACAAAATATTTGTTGAATAGAAGTCCAACAAAAACCCTCGATAACAAGACTCCACTTGAAGCGTGAAATGAAAGAAAACCTTCGGTAAGACATCTTAAAATTTTTGGGTGTTGATGCGTGGTTTTNAATAAGATAGACTAAAGAAATCCTAGAAAAATAAAATAAAAAATATCACTAGAAAGGAATCTAGCGAGTAGACCTAAAAAATAAAAATTCTACCTAAACAATAACTATTCCCCGGCAGTGGCGCCAAAAACTTGATGCGTGGTTTTGTGACCTTACAACAGGTTTTACCTCTCAAGGGATCTCAAGAGGCTTACAACCCCACCAGGCAGTGTACCTGACCGATGTAGTATAGGATAGTGGTAAGTACGGGGAATTGATCGTTCTCTCACAGGGAATAGTGTTCGTTAGGATAGAAATACTACTCTAATAGGTCTAAGGGTGAAGGAAGATTCTTTTTGTATTTTTATATTTTTAGGAAAGCAAGTAAAATCTCGGTTTTTGAAGGAGTGGGCGGAATTAGTTGCTAGTCAAATAACCCTAAATAACTACAATTGCAAATAAAATAAAATATCTAAACTATTTGGTTGTGAAAACTATACGGAGAAAGTTGTATTTACTTAGACTTCATTACTCCCTAACTATCTTTTACCGGTTAATTGATATGTATGTTACTTGTGTGGATGAAGGGTGTATTCCTAATAACTCATGGAGTGGCATACATATCTCTCCAATTCTATGAGCTCTTATCTCCTCCTATGCCATGCACGCACAACCATAGGGATTGTAAACAGTGGCTCATGCGTTAAACACTACCTTAATAGCCTAGTATGCCTTGGCTACATGTTTCCCAAGACGTTCAAGCACGTTACCATAAAGGAGGCTGGCCAGTTTTCTTGAGCCTAACATTGATGGAACAATCATCCCAACAAACAACAACACATCAATTAACCAATAATTGATAGTTAGGTTTCATTAGATCTAAGCAAACACAAGAAGAATTTAGCCTAACATGTTAATTAAAAGACAAGTAAAAGAGATAATCAACCAACACATAGACATATTGATTGAATTGAAGTGAAGACTTACCTTTAATCAAGCATGAGGGTTCCAAGGGTTGGAAACCCTAAAAAGTACAGAAAATTCGTCTAGGGTTTGGTGCCAAAAGTTCTCCGCAAAGTTTCACCACTAATGAATGAAAAATAGAAAACTATATATAGACTTTTACACTCTGACGGCGTCAAGGTATAGGGTCTAACGCTGTCAGCCCGCCGCCATAAGGTTTCTCGGATGGCCTAGATATATTTCTGACACCGTCAGCCTTTAATTTCTTATGGGCCGTCACTCTTTAAAATATAACCTGACGGCCTACCACCAATAACACCTGACGGCATCAGGTGTAAATCTCCAAATTCTTTCTTGCCCGTCATTTGAAAATTGGTTTTCACTCTTGTCAATGCTTGCTGACGGCGTCACCTTGTGACTCTGACGCCGTCAGGTAGTAATTCCAGCTTCTTTTGAGACTTTGTCGTTTTCTTCACTTTAATGCTCCAAAAACGTCCAAATATGCATGTTTTCTAGAATTCTTCTCAAAAGTACCTAAAATGACAAAAGGAACGATTTAGGGCAATATTTGATCACATTTATACGAATTAGGGCTTAAATGACCCCCTAAAAGCGTAACACTTTTCGTCTCATCAGTTATGGGAATGAGTGATTTGAGGAAAGTAACCAGATAATGATTTGGATTGATTTACACTAATGGAAATGAGATAAATAACAGTTATTAACAATTACGGGAAATTAGATAAACTAAAAACGTAATTAGAATTAACACAAATCAAAATGCGTGCTGAAAAAGTGGGAATTAAGCAAAAACAAACTACAGGGGGTGAAAATGACTTTTTTACAAACTTATTATTAAAAGAAAATTTTATAAAAAAGAAAAATATTTTTTTGATTATGTTAGTGCAAATATTACGATATTTAATCTACAGTCTCGTTTGTTTTGATTGATGACAAACGTATAACTTGATACATAACGTAAAATGTACAAGTTACTTGTAATCATACTTTGTCTCAATAAACATTCAACACCTCTCAACGTCTCAAGTCATCGTATGCTACAACACAGGTTCGTACATGTTTGTTATGTAGCATTATGAGCAAACCCCTTGACCAACCATTTAGAATGACTAAAATACTTTAGGAGTCTTTAAGTATTTTAGGTGTCAAAGTGCACTTTAGGTGTCAAATAGAATAAGTGCCACTTTAGGTGTTAAAGTAATATTAGTAAGTTAAAATGTGATGACATTAGGAGTCAAACATTTTTAGTAACTCATTAACTTACTATAACAACATTACTTAGGTAATATATACAAGTTTACTTTCATATATATCTTAATCCTAAAATAGAAATATAAACATCACATCATGTGCATTTATGGAAAGATTGAGTGTTTCACTTTCCATAAGACCTCTTACACATTTGGAAAGATATATACTCAATCTATTTTGTGTTTGACTAGAAGTAAACTTGATGTGACATTGTTAGATATGGAAAGATATTGTGAATAGTAGTATGTCTGGTTCTGGCGGAACTTTCGGGCACAATGGACGGAACCCTCAAAAGGGTTCCGCCTGATCCGTGGGTCTGCTGAAGCCTTTGGCTATAAATAGCAGCCCATGGTCTTCTCATTAGGTTGATGACTTTGAACATACATTCTCTCTATCATAAAACACATATCTAGAGAAGTAGAAAGCAATGTAGAAAAACACACATGAGTCACCCTTTCAATAATGATCATAATGCTTCTAACATTCATCTTTGTTTTAAGCATATCATACTTCATGATCCACCAAGAAAGTTACAAGATCTTGAAGTCATCATTCATTAAAGCATTCCAACATATGAAGATTCAAGGGCACTTGACATCCTCAATGGTTGAAGACTTCTTATTCAAGAAGTTCATGTAGATTAGGCATGCATATCCATTAGACTTTTATGTCATGGATCATCATTGTACTATCACAATATAGATTAGATGGTTTATGTGTTTGTGCCATAAAACACAAGGTCTTTTTTATGTTGGGCTACAAAACATAGCGGGAGTGGTTGTACCCTTGGTAAAGAAATCAACATCTAGCTTAGTGTCGGAAATATTGTATAAGCGACGATAGGAGTGGTTGCACCTTGTAAAAGAACTCGGTATCTAGCTTTGTACCGGATAAAGTGTAAGCGACGATTGTAAGGTTTTCTCCGCCGAGAAGGGAGGTTGTTGATCTAGTGAAGTAACTCTCAAGTTGGGTACTCGAGGAGTGGAGTAGGGCGGAGAGGAGATCCGTGACCGAACCACTATAAATCCTCGTGTTCGGTTTGCACTTTCCTTTTAATTATTGCTTTACTTTAATGTTTGCATTATGTGATTGTTTTTGTTGTGACTTGTTGATTATACTTGTGTGATAATATGTTTTAAGTTATGTTAGTCATAAACTACAAGTAACATCTTTCATATTAGAACAAGCTAAAAATGGAAATTTGATACAACAAGTTTAAAGTTTTTAAACGGTAAACTATTCAACCCCCCTTCTAGTTTTCCACAATTGGTACCAGAGCCTCGTAGCTCTTATTTTCAAAACAAATGGTTTTTAAAATGGAGTACGATCCATGTATCAAATTACCATTGAAGCGGAATATAATATGAAAAATGTTTCGCTAAGTATACTTAGAAATTTTGTTGTTAAATGTTACTTTGTATACAAGCTTGAAGGTGTCCTTGAAAAATAAAAGAACATTTCTTATAACTTGTAAGAGTCAAATTAGGTGGTTAGAGCTAATATACGTAAAATACGGTTTTAAAAGGAGTGTTTCGGATAACTAAAAAATTTAGTTGAATAATCACCTCCGTAAATGATTATATGAGTCACATAAGAAGAAATGATGTTAAAATAGTTGTATTAAATATTTACTAATAAATCTAGTAAGTCCTACACATTTTCGCTATGCGAAATACATGTTTTTAGCATTATGTAACATTTTGTTACAGCAGACCCGCGGATCTCGCGGAACCCTTAGAAGGGTTCCTTGCCCTTTGGAGTAAGGTTCCATGGACTGCACAGTGCACAGTTTTTGACAAACTTCAAAAATACATAACAAATTAACCGTAAGTCCATAGGAGTCGAGCCACTTATCAATTTAAAGGTAATTGAGTCTACTTTCTATTAAAAATAACCTTATGGCCTAAATCTAATCTGATGTCAGTAGAATGAACCAAATTCTTTAGCATGTTCAAAATATCAAGTTTCGTTTTGACGTAGAAACTCAAACTTTTGAGTTAGGCAATATATGTTAGCATCCTTTAAACATTGACATTATTTTCTTTGAAACTAAAGAGTTTTGTGATAGTCATATATACAAAGGAAACTAATCAAGCTTGGCATACATCATCATATTTAAACGCAAAGTGACAAAAAGTATATTTCTTTTTATGATATGCTAAATGACTACTTGTTTTAGTTATATGCATATATGTTATTTGCTTATTGAAAGTTGTGATTGCATTTGTTTATTTGTGATTCATGAGTGTCAATCTTGTCATGATATTCATTTGCTTGTTTGTCGAATTCATGTTTATACACAATAGGATATTTGCTAGATTGTATGTACTAAGTTGAAACTTTGTGTTTGTATTGCTTATTGAGTTAGATATTCTTCCTTGCACATGTTATGTGATTATTTTGCATAATTCACTTAGGAATGAGAATTAAGTAATACTAATTAAATATCTTGGAATATGGTCATGCATCTAAATGAGTTGCTACATTTTTAAACATGTAGTATTCTTGTAAAACGGTGTTTGGTATACATGCCTCTACAATGATGTTTAATGAATGTGTCGTGCTATACGATAGAAACCTATCTTTGATTGATCATGTAAACTAACCGTTTCATGTTTGGACGATAACACTTTGTTGTTATCAATTTTCAATGCTTAGCGTAATTTCCATTTATGGTAAGCTCATAATCCTCGGCTTGATCTATATGCTAACATGTGTTAGAATAAGTGTTTTTGGTTTTAATCTATCACATCTAATAAGGTGCATATGTTCCAAGTATTATTAGGATACTTGAACGAGTTTCGGGAGTCAATAAATGTCCATTGTTAAGGAGTGTTTGGCACTACTTGAAATTTGAACTATTTGGTAGTTAAACAATGTGTTTCATGGATATATGTACTTCTAGGATCATTTGTTATCTTTGTACATTGTCTTGTACTAACGGATATGCAGGTAGACAATATTTGGGATGTTGTCAAATTTTCAAGTCTATGGATATTTCACTAAGTATAGTGAAATTCGCTAGCCCCCGGTCAAAGTCTAACGGTTAGAGTGTTTCTATATCCAATCTTTGCATTTCCTAATCAGTTCTATATTTAAGTTTATGTTATAGGAGTTTTCGGAAAAATTGGTAATCGTCTCGACCCCCGAAAATCTGGACTGTCTACTTTTTGCCCCCTGGCGGAACTGGCGGAACCAAATATATGGTTCCGCCAGTGTAATTTCTGGGTACTCCAGAATTTGGCCCAACGGACCAGGCGGAACCAAAAACTGGGTTCCGCCAGTCCTGCAAATTTCTTTTTAAATTTTTATTTAAGACCCTCACTCAAGATCACTCACTTTCATCACTAGGATTCTTCTCACTGATGTTCACTTATATTAGGATTAGGACTTATCACTTGCACCTATAGGATAATCATCTATAATAATTCTTTCTAAATTTCGCAAGAATGATCCAAGATACCTTTCTCTATAAAGGAAGGAATCCGGAAACATTCTCCTTGCAATTCTCGAACCACTGAGTATTTGTGATCACTACACACACTCACTACATTCTTCCATCATTAACTCATCCCTCATTCGTTAGCTTCACTTATTTGGTGACTTGACAACTTCCTAACAAACCTGGACTCTTTATTTGCAAAGATTACATACAATATCAAAATCATAAGTCCAACTTATGACTATAGATATTGTCTTGTATCTACATATGTTACCTCACTTGGTTAACATGAAAATAATGTGTCATCCTTCAAGACGATAAGGATTTACATCGAGTCATAACTTACTCTTAAGTTATAGATGTATTATCGAGTCTTGCTATCCTTTTATGCTATCCATTCTCAACTAAGTAGGATTGACAACTTAAGTATTTCGTTCGAAATATTCAAGTAAACTTGACTTACTACCGTAGTCATTAAAAGTCATATCCGAAAAATCAACACCCAAGTATTTTAACAATGTTTGTTAAAACACTCATCACAACTAGTTTCCCAAGTACTTTTCCAATCAATAGGAACAAGAACAAATGTCAATAGGTTTTCATCCTTAAACATTTAGCACTTAAGTTCACTTGTTCTTTCACCATCATCTCATCACATCCACCTTGTGATATATCTCAGCCCATAAGCTTCACAAACATGAGCAAAACTTCAAGCATCTTCCTCATAACTGTTAGGAACACGTTTCACGTTATTGAAGTGTCGGTCATTAGTTTGTAATAGGTTGCTATATCAGTTTTATGTTTGTACTCTTTATATTTATATTTAATCATGTGACTATGAAAGTTTATGATCTTATTACATATTAGGTGGAAGTCCAAGGGCTAGTTGTGTAATATGGTAGGAAGAGTCTAGTGACTCTTGGACTCCCCTATATAAGCTATGGTAGGAAGAGTCTAGTGACTCTTGGACTCCCCTATATAAGCTTATGTAATGCCCATTCTAGGGCTTGATGGTTCTCATGCAATATCAATATCATTTACATCAATATTAGAGTTCCTTCCATCTTCTTCTAGTCTCTTCCTCTCTATTCTAGTTTCTTATTCATTCATGTATCTTTGGTTGGTTATGCAAAACATGGTGACCTAACAAGTGGTATCATTCGCCTAGGGATATTAGAGGTTGTTATTTAGATTAGTTTGGGTAGTATTTTGATCTCATTTCGTTTAGTTTGGCTCGTTAGATTTGGTTTTTGTACTCGTTGGGTTTAGTTTTAGTGTGGTAAAGGTTTATATTCCAATAGAATAGCTAAAACTTAAGCTTGGTACTCTCCTTTTCAACAAAAAATTACAACAGTACGTTTTTTTGGTATTTGCGAGTAAGGAATTAGGGTTTCGCGAGTAAGAAGATTTTAGTGTATCTTGCGAGTATCATTTTCTCTGGTCCTTGCGAGTATCATTTTTTTTTGGTCCTTGCGAGTATCACGTGCTTGTATTGTGAGTATCAAATTTTTTTGGGGTTGCGAGTATCAAACTTTTGGCGAGTAAGCCTGGTAATACCTTATCGTCTTTGCGAGTAAGGTTTCTAATTTTGCGAGTATCTAAACGAACTTCTGCGAGTATCACTATTTACTTGCGGGTATCAACCCAATACTTTGCGAGTATCACCTCTCATTCTTGCGAGTTCCATTTCTCAAGCTTGCGAGTATCAGATTTCTCTTGCGAGTAAGACTATTCAATCAAGGTTTTGCGAGTAAGGCTGTTCAATCTAGGTTTTGCGAGTAAGGGACGCTTATAATTGCGAGTAAGGAATTTTTTTCTTCGTCTTGCGAGTAAGGGAAGTTTAGCGAGTAAGGAAGTTTATTAGCAAGTTTTGGATTTCGTTTCAACTCTCACAACTAATCTACAACAACAACCTACACTTTATCCTTTAAAGATCCATTGAAGCATAATCAATCAGCATGTCTCGACCTCCATTCTACTTCTACAATCAACAACAACAACAACAACCACAATATCAACAACAACAACCATATCCTCAACCATTTCAGCAATTGTATCAACAATCATCAATGTATCCTCAACATCAACTCTTAATGCATCAAGTACAACAGCAACCGTACTAACAACCGAACATGCAAACCGTTTTACCACCACCTAAGCAAACCCACTGGTTCGATCAGATGTGTGAAGCTATCACTAGTCAACAATCTCGTCATGAAGTTGGATCTCTTGATATACCACCAATGCTTACACCAGGAAACTATGTTCAGTGGGCGAGCCGTTTCTTGCGTTTTCTTGAATTAAGAAAACCTCATGGTAAGTATATGAGAAAAGTTCTCTTTGAAGGTCCATACCAATGGCCAACAAGAACGGTTCCGGGTGATCCCAATGCTACACCACCAAGACCTGAAACAGTAATCCCAGTTCCCGAATCACAACTCACTGAAGAAGAAAGACATCATTATGAAGCTAATGAACTTGCAATGAGCTACATAGTCCAAGGAATTCCCAATCCAATCTTTCGAAGTGTTGATGCTCAGAAAACTGCAAAAGATATGTGGGAACATGTTCACCTCTTGATGGAAGGCACTGAGTTGAATCAAGAAGATATGGAATCAAAGCTTTATCTAGAATATGAGAACTTCATGATTGAATCAGGAGAATCACTCGAGTCTTACTATCATCGGTTCACCAACATCATCAATGATTTTGATAGAAACAATGTGAAACTTCCAAGGATTGCTATCAACACAAAGTTTCTAAGTTGTCTTGGTTATGATTGGCAAAAGTATGTCACGTTTGTTCGACAAGCGAAGAATCTTCACAATGCTACTTATAGTTTATTGTTCGACTATTTGAAGCATCATGAGAGTGAAGTAAACAAGGATCGTGCTCTTCGTGCAAGTTTGTCACCTTCTCCAACACCAAACTCTTTAGCACTTATGGCTCAATCACAATGCACTCCACAACAATCACCACAGGGTTTTGCTCAGGATCCGAATTACCTCACTTTCCAACAACCACAATCTTCCCAGCAACTAGTTCCATATGATCCTAATCAGCAAGGCAATCTGAATATGTCTTATGACAACACTGATTCAATGTACTGCTCCAACTCTACTAATGATGAAGATGATGAGGACTTCAACAGTATGAACCAAGGAATTGCTCTCATTGCCAAAGCGTTCAGCAAGTTCTCAACCAAGTCCAACAATCGACTTCGCTCTTCATCAAACACCAGGAATCAAGCTGTTATTCA
>LBNU01030937.1:102002-113931 GCA_014162995.1 Artemisia annua | reverse complement strand
ACTTAAAGACCCTAAAAGTATTTTAGTCATTCTAAATGGTTGGTCAAGGGGTTTGATCATAATGCTACATAACAAACATGTACGAACCTGTGTTGTAGCATACGATGACTCGAGATGTTGAGAGGAGTTGAATGTTTGTTGAGACAAAGTATGATTACATGTAACTTGTACATTTTACGTTATGTATCAAGTTATACGTTTGTCATCAATCAAAACAAACGAGACCGTATAGATTAAATATCGTAATATTTGCACTAACAATTTTTTTTTATCTTTTTGACGTGTTTTGCTATTAACTTTTTGCTATCACTATTTAAAAAATATTTTATGTCTAAAAATTATTATAAAATATTTTAAAAAAAATATAATTTCTCTCTCCTCATTTAATTCAAAACCTATACAAAATCCAAACCTAAATCTAATTCCAAATCCAAATCCTAAACCCACCTACAAACCAAACGGGCTCTAAGCTTTTTATAAATGGGTTTTTGCATATATATCCTTCCGAAAATGCATAATTGCATATATATCCAAAGCGTGCATAAAAACCATTGTACTATGTGCATCAAAAACTTGTAGAAAGGATATATATGCAATTATTCACTTTTGGAGGGATATATATGTAATTCTGCCTTATAAAAAATGTGTGTAAGGTGTTGAACTGTCATTTTATTAACTTCGGTTATTGAACTTTTGAAACATGACATTTTGAGGTCATTGAACTTATAAAAATATACGTAAACATTAATGAACTTGTAAAATCATGACATTTATGTTACTTAACTTATCCAAAAATATACGTTCAAGTCACTCCAATTAACACTGAAATTATAAAAGAGTATGCTTCCTATAAGTTTAGTAACCCAAGTGAATAAAATGAAAATTCAATAATTTAGGCGCCCTTTTTCAAAAAGCTTAGTGACATCTGTATCTATTAACCATTCATATGCAAGTAAAAATACTTGAAAAGTCAAAGGTGCTGAGTTTATTTAGACCACCCCTAATAAGGGTGCTAGAACGTGTCTTCAAGCCAAAGAAGATGCATCCTCTTTATTACGCTCCCTCCCTTTGATGCTTCTTCAATGGTTAAAATGCAAGGCTCGGTCTTGCCAATGACAGAGTTGTGGAGTGTCTTCATGCACACAAAAAACATAGCCAACGGTCAAAAAATGAACCGTTTGCCATTTTAATTAAAAAAAAAATCTTTAAACATTTATATACTTTATCCCTATAAATACCCCAATACTCTTTTATTCTATTTCACACTTTCAAACACATTTTTCTTTATGCAGTCTAATCTTTTCATCTAAAAATATCGCCTTAAAAACTCCAAAATGAAAACACCAAAAACACATTGCCAACAAAACGTTCTTACACCCAATTCTAATTTTTGTTTGAGTCACTTACCAACCATTAATTTTCAACCCGAGAGTTTTATATACGAACCGCCACAACAATAACAACAACCTATTTAACCATACAATCCGTCTGTACCTCCGTTTAATCAAAATATGTACCAACAACAACAACACAGTTTGTATCGTCCACAAATGTTCCGAGATTCATCGTCACCACCAACGTACCAATCTCAAAGTTCTCAACAATATCCTCTGGTTCACCCTTTTAATGTTTATGAGGTAGAAGATTTGGATCCGTTTTTTGGTAGTCAACATTATTCTTCGGATCAAGCTTTGGGTGATCTATCCTAACCCGTTCAAGACGATTCTCTGATCGAAGAGGTGGCGGTCTTAAAAAAAGTGTTAAAAGGACTTCAAAAAGGTAATACAACTACAAAAGAAGACGCTAGAGTTCCATGGAATCAAAAGGAAGGGTTAGCTTTGTGTAAATCTTGGATCAACATGTCCGAAAATAGTGCTAAAAGGAATGCTCAAAAGAGTCATGGGTTTTGGACGAAGGTACTAGAATACTTTGAGAGGGAAATCGGGGAATCGAGAAGAGGCTACGGCCCTCAACTACAAATGGACATCGCAGATTCGTCTTAAAGCTGGTCAATTATTCCCGATTTACGATAATGTAAAAATGACGAACCATAGTGGGTTAAATGACAAAGGGGTGTTCAATAATGCAATATCTAAATATCGTATGACATATGGTCAAAACTTCATACTTGTTGAGCCTTGGAGACTTTTGAGAGAACATAAAAATTGGCAAGATATAGAAATGCCAAAAGTTTACAAAACCAAAGTCGCTGCAAACTAAAAAACCACCTCATTCAACACACCAGACTTAGCACATGCCAATTTTAATCTCAACGACGAAGCGGATGATTCATAGGAGGAATAGGTTTGGGATGTTCGACCAATGGGCAGAGACAAAGCTAAGAAGAAAGTGTCATCCGCATTCGTTCCATCGGAAAATCTTTAGCTGCTGCTCCAACACCATTTGTTGATATGTTAGTTGATAAATGGAAAAACCTCCACTCGGGCCTTTTTTCCAAAAGTAAGGAAGACCGTGACTCTTTTTTGAGATGAAACAACGCAAATGGAAATGGAAGAAAATAAGTTTCAACAAAGGCAATAAGAAATTAAGCTACAACGTCAAATATTCATCTTTCAACAAGAAAAATAACGTGAAAAAACATCTTGTTCTGTCATGGTCCCGATGAACGTATGACCGGAAGACAACGAGAAATGGTGTTGGATATGAAGCAACATTTGTTGATATGTTAGTCTATAAATGGAAAAATGTCCACTTGAGTCTTTTTCCAAAAAGAAGGAAGACCGAGACTCTTTTTTTGAGATGAAGCAATGGCAAATGGAAATGGGAGAAAAGAAATTTTGACAAAGGTAAGAAAAAATTGAGCTACAACGCTAAATGTTTATCTTTCAACAAGAAAAACAATGCAAAAAAGACATTTTGTTCTATCATAGTCCCGATGACTATTTGACCGGAAGACAACGAGAAACGGTGCTGGAAATGAAGCACCGTTTCATTGTTTGAAACTCTTGTGCTTACACACATAACCCAAATCTTGTTTTCTTTCTTCTTGTCTCTTTGGTCGATCAAACAAACACCCTCTACAAGGGTTGATCGAATTTTTTTATTAAACAAATAGTTTGGTTTAATTTTGTGTTCTAAAACTAGCATTACTTTAACTTATTTTAGTATGTACGTACAAGAACGTGAATCAAATATACTATTGTTTGATTCTTGGATTGAATTACAAAAAGGTAAGGGGTAATTCCAATAATCCACATAAACCCTAATTAGGGTTCTTGAAGTTGATTGCTTGGAATTTGATTCTTGTTTAGCTAGAATCCAAAGGTACGTATATTCTTTTAGTTTGGTTAATTAATTATGTATTATATGATCCTACTTGCTTCCGCTATTACTTTGATGCTTAATATGTTTAATGTATGATTAGTCATGTTATTAAATTCCAACAAAAGTTATAAAGTTGGACTTTTTATGGTTCGTGGTCGCAAACTCAAATATTTCCAAAACTTAATTCTGCATAATGAAAGCTTGTTGAGTTACTTATAGCACACGGTGTTAGAAGTTATAAGGTGTGATATAGCCCGATGAAGTGTTCTATAACTTGAGTGATGGAGGGAGCATGTTTTTCGGTTTTGAGTTACAAAGAAAAAAACTGAGATGGCAACAAAAGTGCTATAAACAAGCCCTATGACTTTAGGACACCTTGTGCTCTTAGTCAAGTTTGAACCTAGCCAAATGTCCTCAAGCTAAGATTGAGCTTGGAGTGGCTAGCAAGGACTCGTCAATACGCCATCATTTGACATAACTTGTAGGAACCAAGACTAATCATTGGTGAATATGAGACTCGTACGCTAAGGGGTAGTGGACATTTGAGTATTTGACTGTTCTAAAAAGCACATGAAAATTAGAAACGCAAATGGTTAGTAATATTTTTTTATGTTTTTAATCAAGTTGGTAAACATAATCCTATTAGCCTGTAAACTTTAGGACACAGTGGGAAAGGGAGATAGAACAACCTTACAGAATTACTGACGATTTCATCTAATTTATATGATGAAAAATCAAAAATGGACATTTGGAATTTGTAACAAACCGGAATTTTCCAGACTAATTTTAATAATAAATATTTATTTATTATAGCTAATTTGGGCAATTCTATGCATAAACTGATATTTTTGAGCGTTTTCAAGCATTTCGGGTATCTGTAACGCGTACTGTAGCTTACAGTCATCATTTAAAATAGTCTATTTTTGTCAGTAAACATAAATTAATCCATTTCAGATAGTTACTGACAAGTTTCGTAATTTACTGAGAGCTTTCTCACATTTTCTGAAAAACAACGCCGCACGCGAACCGACACCACAGTACCTATGGTAAAGGTCAAGTAATTATATTTTTGAGTCAGTAATGACATTTTATTACATTTCTGACAAAAACGTGGCTAAAAACTTTATTTTACGTATACGTGTCCAAAAACGTCAAACCGGGACATTTCGGGTACATTTAAGCTTAAACCGACACACGATGCACCGACGAGGATAAAAATCTTATTTGATCCCCTTCTTTGGATCCTATAACCGGCCACCTAACTCCCTAAACATATAAACACATGCAAAATCACCCTAAAACCCATAATACACTCTTTTATCCAATGACTATTACTTTAACTAGTAATATATACTTGTACATGGGTAATTCACATGCCTAGATCAAGTTTTCATCCAATTTTCTTCTCAAAAACTCTCCCTAGCCGAAACTTTGCAAGAAAATCAAGATCCACAAATTTTTATTGAAGTTCAAGTTAATCGGGGTGTACTTTCAAGAGTTTCGGGTTAATCGGAACGTATTATGGGTAAATTTGGT
The DNA here is from genome assembly GCA_014162995.1 of Artemisia annua. Taxonomy (NCBI): domain Eukaryota; kingdom Viridiplantae; phylum Streptophyta; class Magnoliopsida; order Asterales; family Asteraceae; genus Artemisia; species Artemisia annua. The sequence goes on along the minus strand of LBNU01030937.1, from coordinate 109,110 downwards.
GCATTTTGGGTTGTTTCTTGGCCTCCTACCTCTCGAATTTTCCAAGATCTTTGTAAGGATCCTCAAACTTATTCAACCTTGTTCAATTCATGTTCTTTTGAGGTCTAATGATGTTATCAAAGGCTAAATGTGCATGTTTTGCTAAAATGAAAAAGCTATGGTTTGACATATTGTTGCTAGTGCTCGACTCTTATGAAGTATTCATACAAATTAGGATATTTCTTGCTTGTGTGGTAAATCTTGTTGCTTGTGGTACTAATTTGAAGATACAAATGTAATTTATGCTAATTACGCGAGTTTAAGACGATATATACACTTTTGGGTGTATATATACAAATCGGCCACAATAAAAATTATGAAATTATTGGGGTTTTGAAAAACATAAAATTTTGGCTCAAGTGGTGAAATGGTGGAATTTTTACTTGAAAGATTACATTAGAGCATATGTCGAATTAACCGTAACTAATTATAATTAATTAGTAAAAATACAATTTTTGGTGAAATTAATTATTTTGGCCAAAAATAATTAATTTAGGTCGAATGGAGTAAAATTTGACCAAACTTGACTCTTGAGATTAAGTACATAATTATAAGTGTTAATTACGTTTAATTTTAGTTCGTTATGTAATTATAAACACTAAATTGATTTTGGGCCAAGTAAATGTTTTGAGCCCAATTGGTGATTCGGTGGCAGTTGGGCCGAGCCCAACAAGTATTTCCCAATTTTGACTTTTTGACCAAAAATTATTATCGGACGTATAAAATTAATTTTGACATATAACGATATATATATATCGTAACTTAAACCGGATTAAATGGTTTTGGGCTAACGGGCCCAATAGTGAAGTTTAGGCCCAATAAGCCTTTCGGGTGACAAAAATGAGTTTTGAAACATATTTGAGCTTACGATGATTATTTTCATATAGTGAAACTATTTATGTCGATAAATACTAAATTAAACTCATTTTTACCTAATAAGCCTAATAATTGGATTTTTAGCCAAATTTAGCGAATATTGACTTTCGTTGACTTTTGAATTATTTTGGCTAAATGTTGATTTTGTATCGGGAGATATCATTCCAAGTGACGATAACTATATTTGGAGATAAACAAACTTATAACGACTAATATATACGTACGTACTAAAAGTTTGCAAAATAGTAAAACGATACGTATTTTTGAGGAATTTGCAACACTTGAGAAAGATGAAAACGTTGAATAAACAAATGGGTCATGCCCAAATTTGCTAAAATTATAACACTTAGAGTATTTTGCTAAAATACTTGCACAGTTGAAAGAAAGACAAGCACAAGCATAAATCACACAACACATAGACATATTGTATGAATAAAGACTTATCTTGGATTAAACATGCAAGTTAGAGGGGTTGGGATACCCTCTAAGGTCTGTAATACACGTATTAGGGTTTAACCCTAAAGTTCTCCACTCCAAAATTCGACTAAAGTTCCACTAGGTTATAGAAAAAACGTTCTATATATATAGAAAACGCGGGCTGACGGCGTCAGCCCAATAGGTGACGTCGTCAGCTCGGCGATTAGGGTTTCCTGACGGCCTTGATTGACGTGGTCATAAATGCTGGTTCCAGATCTGACGGCCTTAGTTGACGGCGTCACCAAATTGCACTTCAAACTCTCTGGCCCGTCACGAGTATTTTTCCACTTCTGGACTTCACTTGTTCCTGACGGCGTCACTTTGTAGAGTGTGACGGCGTCACCTTCTGTGATCTTTAAGGTCTTTTGAGATTTTGTTGTTTTCCGCACTTTTTCACTCCAAAAACGCCCGAAAATGCTTCTTTTGTGATTTTCCCTTCAAAAGTACCTAAAATGAGAAAAGAAACGACTTTGGGTGAAATCCAAACCAAAAACATACGAATTAGGACTCAAACCGACCCCTAAAAACGTAACATTTTTCGTCTCATCAAACGGCTATATTGCCAAGAAAAAAAAAGACCTATATAAATGAACAAGAACAAGAAGAATTATATACACTATCTTTCACAAGCAAATCAAAAAAAAAAAAAAAAAAAAAAAACACTCATACACTCATATTATCACATAATCAAAACCATGTCGGGAGGACGAGACGATTCAAGTTTTTTAAATTTGATGGGTATGATAAATGCTAACGCTAACCCGAACGTCGGGTCTTCTACACCTCCAACTCCTAGCCCATTTGGTAACTTGTCATTCCAACAACAACAACAATTGTTATATTTGTGGCAACAAAATAACGCGGAGCAATCCACACCCCCAACACCACAAACACAATCCTCACAAGCGGCTAGTGTCGAAGTGGAACCCGAAGCTACGTCTCCACGGAAAACCAAACGTGGAGGTAAACGTGCGGCAAAAAAAAGCAAGAGACAACTAGTCGACGAGATGAGTGATTTAGAAAAAAATCCCGACGTGAGCGAGACAACGTTACGTTGGACTCCGGAAGAGGAAGTTTTACTTGCCGTGTGTTGGGTGGCCGTGTCCGAGGATAGCAATGTTGGAGTTTCGCAAAAGGGCATCACTTTTTGGTATAAGGTTATGCACGAGTTCAACAAGCAAAATTTTCAAGTTCGTAACAAAGATATGATATCAAGCAAGTGGCATACGTTGAATGCAAATTGCCAAAAGTTTCTAGCGTGTTACAAACGTGCCGTACGCACGAGAAAGAGTGGTGAAAATGAAGTGGATGATATGAGGAACGCTAGACAAATGTATCGTGACGAGCATAAAGGTGCGGCGTTTAGTCAAGAGGACGCGTGGTACATTTTGAAGAAGTGTCCAAAATGGGACGCGCCGACACCGATTGACTTAACCGGAGACGTTCCCGGTCAAACCAACCAAGAGCTATTTGGTGATGATGCACGTCCACGTCCTCCCGGGAAACAAAGGTCGTCCAAAAAACAAAAGTCCGATACATCGACTAGCACCGGTGGAAGTGCGTCAAGCAACTTGGAATCTATGACTACCGAGCTTCGTCTTAGACGTGAAGCGGCCCAAATGGCGTACGAAGCGGCTAGGTTGAAAGACGAGACGACTATGCGTATGAAGGAATTTAAATTTCTCGGTATGAAAATGAGTGAAGTCGATCCGGATGAGGTGTATTTCATCAAAATGGAAAAACAAAGAATCAAAGAGAAATATAAGTTGCAACTTCCGCCAACCAATCCAAATGATAGCGACTAGTTTATTATGTATTTTTGTATGTTTCATTTCGTAATTTCTATTATGTATTTTTTTTTTAATTGTAATGTTTTTATTTTCTATTGTAATGTTTTAGTTTTATTAATAAAATGTTTGAATTTTAATAAATGAAAGTGTTGAGGGTGGAATTTGTAAATTTGTAAAAAGTGGTGTTATTTGGTGTTATGATTTCCTGGTGTTTTTTGGTGTTATGTTAATTGGTGCTGAGATGATGTGGCGCTGACGTGACAGACAAAAACTGGTGTTAACATGAGATATGGTGTTATGACTCAACATACTCTAAGTTTTATTCAAGGAGTAAATGTTCTTGAATGTTTATTACATTAATTGCAAGAGATGCATTCACTCCTTACAAATATTCTTTTTTTATAACAGAATTAGGGTTACAAATGCTTTCTACTTTACACGTGTTCCCAAGTTTTTGAAATGAAAGAAGAGAAGAGAAGAGTTAAAAATGGAGAGAAAAGAAGAGGAGATAAATGAAATTAAATTTTTTATATCATGTTCTCGAGTTAGGAGAGAAAAAAAGAGATAACATATGATTTTACAATTATACCCTTGGTTATATATAAAAGTTATGTATTATATTAGGTCATTTAAGTAATTTTATTTATTTAAAGCTTCCTAATATAACTTCTCTCCAAATCATCCCACTTTTGGGAAAAAAGTTTTGGAGAGAAATTTAGCCAAAATTACTCTCCTAAAAAAAACTCAGGAACACGATTTTATTTTGTTTTCTTCCCACTTCTTTTCTCTTCTTTCAAAAATAAAACTCGAGAACGCAGCGGTGGGTGAGATTCCATTAAACGCTGCTATGCTAGGTAATAGGATAATGTCTTCTTTATGGAACAATGATTGACACCGTTATACATTTTTACCAACTCTGAAAGGTGTGGATTTCTAAGAAGACTTGCTTTATCCTTTTTTATAAAAGTAGATTTTCACGCCTTGACCTTATAGATACTTGAGATTCTTTGCTCAGTATCTTTGTGAAACGAGGAGATCAAACATTGTTCAATGAGGCATTGCCATCCTCATTGAATGCCTCACTGAACGAAAATTCTTCTTTGGATCTTCTGCTTCAGTAGTTGAACCTCATCAATACTGAAGTGAATACTTCTTTGTCTTCAAGAACTCGGAAGGAGTTAGGCTGAACTATTCTCAGAGACTAAGTTATACTTAGGCAATTTTCTATTCAAATCTATTCGGAGACTACTGGACGCTAAAATGACCCAACAATCTCCCTCTATTTGGATATACAAATAGTCTAAATTAATCAAATGTAAGTGAGCTAACAAATTCTTCTTACTTACTAATGAAAAAAATAAATAAAACAGTAATACGTAAACAAAAGTTCATTTGATATTCACTAATTACATTACAAAATACAACATGGTACAAATCAAACAAGCTATTGGAATAATTTAAATACACTCCTTAAACATACTAAAACATTCTTGAAATAAAAATTAATATCAATATATAAAAAAAAAAATTGGCTTGCCTATGTTCTTTAATATCTATTTTTAACATGATATACAACTACAAAGCTGGAAGGTAGTTTGTTTCTACCGCTATCTATGCTTTTATGATTTTCGTACTATGCATCTTTTTGGTATGAGCATGAAAGAGACACTATGTGAAAATGTAGAATTTAAATAATGTGCCTTTAGATCAACGTACTTGTAGTGCTAAAAGGCTTTTTAATAAATGGCTTGACAGTTCAACTCTTAGAGGGCTAGCTATCGTTTGGTGTCATGAGAAAAGTGACGTCACGTCAACTCTTTTTTTCATGACATTAGTTTTGGTTATGACACAAAACCCACCTCCTTAGCATAACACCAGTTTCTTGATGCCATAGTACATATATATATATATATACATACATATATATATATACATATACATACATATATATATACATATACATACATATATATATACATATACATACATATATATATACATATACATACATATATATATACATATACATACATATATATATATATATATATATATATATATATATATATATATATATATATATATATATATATATATATATATATATATATATATATATATATATATATATATATATATATATATATATATATATATATATATATATATATATATATATATATATATATATATATATATATATATATATTTTAAATAAAACAATATATTTAACTAAAAATAATTTCGTTAAAAAACAAGTACATAAAATGATAATACAATTTAAAATAACCATACCGTAAAAAGAATACCTCAATTTAGTGATTAAGGTTCTATAAATGCTCGACGAGGCAACACAAATATTTCAACCCAAAATTTGTAACCACTCTCGTATTTCGAAGCCCAATAAACCGTAGTCCAAAATTATATCCAAAAAAAAAAGAAAAAAAAAAGAAAAAGAAAAATCAATTAAAAACACCTAACCTTTTGACAACTAATAAAACCCAATAAATACATCTGTATATCATTTAACCCAAAAGATTAAGTTAACGAGACCCAAATGAAGTCCAGTATTAGGATGAAAGTTTGATATGCCTAATACTTAAACCTAAAAAGTATCATAACTTTTCTAACTACTAAACAAAGTAGCAGCTAGCCCCCACAAGGTCGTCTTCTTCCTTAGGACATGCATAACACACACACACACAAACACACACACACACACACACACACACACAAAAAAAGCAAAAGAGTTAACTTTCGCGTGAGCTGGTGGCTACGGCGCTACAACCCACCAGCGGACCTCCGGTGTGGTATCTCGCGCCGAAGCCCATGGCTTGAGCCATAGCGCACCGTACAAAGGCTCTTAGGGCTTGTTTGGTAGTAAGCTTATTGGAGCTTTTCGAAGCTTTTAGCTTTTTATTTTATAAAAAAAGAAGATCATAATATATAAAAGCTTTGTTTGGCAAGAAATTTTAAAGCTTTTTAAACTTGACAAATAGTTTATGATTTAAACTAAGGATGGTAATTCGGGTTGTGGGTTCGGGTTGACAGGTTGGCGGGTCAGAAAACTCAACCCGAACCTAACCCATTCAAATCATCGGGTCAGCTATGTCAAACCTAACTTGTTTGTACTTCGGTTGGCAGGTTAAATAGGTTGCACGGGTTGAATGGGTTAAACGGGTTTCGGGTTGACCTATTTAACCCATTTTATATACAAAAGATGGCACATTACACGAGTTAAACATGTTAAACGGGTTTTTGGGTCGACCCGTTTAACCCATTTAACTCGTATAATAAAATATAAATAATTTTTAATTTAAGAAAAAAATCTTAAACGGGTTGGGGGTCGACCTGCTTTATTTATTCTCAACCCGAATTTGACTTGTTTAATAAACAAATTAGATGGGTCGACCCAAACCCGACCCAAAATCTACTTAGACTCAAACCAAACCTATTAATTTTCGTGTCGGTTTCAGGTTGGGTTACGTGTCGGTAGAGATGGCAACGGGGCTGGGTATGCGGGGAATGGTTGATACCATCCCCATCCTCGAAGTTAGATAGTTATCCCCATCCCTGTCCCCATCCCCGTCGGGGGTCACAATTGCATCCCCATCCTCATCTTCAATGGGGAATCGGGGATTTTTACCCATTACATAATTGACATTTTAAATAGATTTCAAATGGTGCAACCATACTAAAAGAAAACAAAATTCATTCATTAGATTAAGTTCAAGCATTCGACAAACCATAGTAAAGAGTACGACTTATCGTAAGTACGAAAACGACTACAATTGAAAACAAAAACGCGAACTAATCCAACATGCAAAGGTACAACGACCATTAACAAGAGTATATTAGCTATTAATTGAGAAGATTTTAAATATTATATACATATATAATTTTATTCATGTATAAAAGATATTCGG
>LBNU01030937.1:76806-101887 GCA_014162995.1 Artemisia annua | reverse complement strand
CAATGGGGAATCGGGGATTTTTACCCATTACATAATTGACATTTTAAATAGATTTCAAATGGTGCAACCATACTAAAAGAAAACAAAATTCATTCATTAGATTAAGTTCAAGCATTCGACAAACCATAGTAAAGAGTACGACTTATCGTAAGTACGAAAACGACTACAATTGAAAACAAAAACGCGAACTAATCCAACATGCAAAGGTACAACGACCATTAACAAGAGTATATTAGCTATTAATTGAGAAGATTTTAAATATTATATACATATATAATTTTATTCATGTATAAAAGACATTCGGGGACGGTTTCGGGGACGATTATGGGGACCCGAGGGTATTACCATCCCCGCCTCCATACCCGCTTTTGAGTAATGGGCCCGGTCAAATCGGGGTCGGGTATCGGATTCTCCGTCGGTATCACACCCCCAAAATACCTGTTTGGCAGTGGAATGGAATACCCAGGGGTGACTGCCATAGCATCACAGTTACAGTTATATTGAACGACCTAAAGTGTCGTTTATAAAATACATCGTTTGATCATTTAAAAGATTCAGAGTTTACAAAACAAGGTCCCAAAAGGTGTTGCAAGTTTAGGTAAAACAAGTTCATACAAGATCAAACGTTTCATAAGTGCAGAAATATAAAGTGAGACGCGTCGACTCCGCGACTCCATGTAGGTCCAAATGCAAGCCAACATGAGCTACCTTAATTACCTGAAAATACATTGCTAAAACGGTCAACAATAATGTTGGTGAGAATCATAGGTTTAATGCAAATGAAATGTTTTTACGGTAACCACAAGTATAAAAATACATGACAAAATGTCACAAAAATAATAAAATCGTACATTAGCCCTTAAGCTCATGACCCCGAAGCTAGACTAAAATAATTGCCCCAAAAGGAGTGCTTTGCCAAACACACCGAATGAATGAAGTGAAATGCATCCGTTTGACTGTTAGTGATCAAACCAACGCGGATGGAGGCGTCACCCTCAATAGATCTATCCACTCACCTTCGCTTGCTCACAAATTAACGGTTCATGATAATAAAATGGGACTTTAACATGGCAAATGCGGTAACTTAAGCAATGTATATAAATTTAATACTTTGGCCCGTATGAAAATAGTGCAATGTATTCTCCCCCGTGGGATTTGAAATGAAATAATAAATTGTAAACGGGGCTATGAAAACTCACCTGATATGCTAGCAGTAATGATAATAGTGGATGTGATGGAATGAGGCTCGGTCTCTAACCGCGACCTATTATGACTGATATGATCTAATGTAAGCAATGATACAATGCTATGTATGCAAATACGTACGTTATCGATACCACTCGTACTTTTTTAAAATAACGTTTATCATCGAAAAACATATTTTTGACGTCTCGTTTTGAAACGGTACTCCACGATCCTCGTTTGGTGTTTCGTCGGCAAATATAGTGTTTTCGTCGTAGTTTAATATCTTTCATAACTTGGGAAAAATGTGTCCAAATAGCCTCACAAAACTAGTCGTGAAATATTGTGCATTAAGTGTTAGTATTTGAACTCGGCGTTTTTGAAAACCTTGAATTAATATATAATTGTCGTGTTATTTAACTTTTGATCATACGCGCCTCAATGGGTAAGAAATACGGCTCTTCGTTGTTGTTACTTGAAAATATAGTTTTCAATACTTAGAATATATTTCATATAGGGGCTGTCAAAATATATAAGGGTTGTCGGGTTTCAAACGCGTATGTCTTGGTCGTTATAAGCTCGTTTTCTACGTTCTTTATATCCACGGTTTCGTATTAACATGTACTAACACCTTTTCAGTAGGTTGGCTCCTCTAGATTATGTCTAACGCCTCGTTTTGTCCTCCGAATCTCGGCAAACAGCACGTATTATTTTCAGAAAATAGTTTTTCGTCGTTAAACTTTGAAAAATCATATCTCCTTCGTTATAAACTCGTTTTTGTTCATTCCAACGGCCATAGTTTTGTTTTTGAATGTATTTTCTAAATATTTGGTCCAAAATTACCCATGAACCCCTGATCTTTCCACGTTTCGCAAAAAGGGACAGCAGCTTTTATATAGTGTCTAAAATAGATTTTTCTAGTTTACTCCTTGTCCAAATCCACTCCAATCAACTTCAAAACAACCCTTAATCTACCATACACCTTCTTAGGGTGTCATGGGTTCCTAAACATCACCAAGAATGATGGGGCTCAAAAGATTACTAGTAAAATTCTATAAACCCATTTTAGTGCCAAAAATAAACAACAATTGGTATATAACATATGTATACTTGCATACTTAGTTACTAGAACATGAAAATATAGTGAATGAAATTATAAATGTAGAAAAATTTTACTTGAAACTTACTTGAAGATTTGATAAGTTTTTGAAGTAAAACACTTAATTATCCTTGAGGTTTTTATTTCAAAACCTTGACTAGGACACTAATGGGACTAGATAATCTTGATCTTGAGAAAAATTATGATGTTCTTCCCTGTCTTTCTTTATGCTTACTGTCGAGAGTGAGGGCTTTGATATATATATATATATATATATATATATATATATATATATATATATATATATATATATATATATATATATATATATATATATATATATATATATATATATATATATAGAGTTGAGATCTAATAAGATCAATGTTAAAGTTTTAAAAATAAGATCAATACAAGAACCAATAGGAGGAAGGCAAGTGGAATTTAATTGTTAAAAAAAACTGAAAATTAAATACATACCCAAAAGGGTAATACAGGGATTTTACACAATTTTTAGTTTTCACTAACCCTACTAAACTAACCTCCCTCTCTCTCCCCTCATTATCACATATCTATCAGCCATCTCTACCACTTTCCTCCCACCCGTCTTAATTTTCCGGTGACGACAACTACCCTCTGTCGCCTATAAACACAAGTCTCCCACCCCTCTATGCACTGTCTATCACGTTTTAAACCATAGTCTCACGAAAAATCCATACATATTCTATCTTAAACCCTATCATATCTGTCTTTCAGCCTCCATAAATAAACCAAAAAAAAAAAACCCGCATCTATACGCTTATGAACGTCGTATTTGAGTATCGGTGAGTTTTTTTTAAGGATCTGTCTTTGTTTTGCCATCATGACGTGAAAGGTTAATAAGGATCTAATTATTTGATGGTAAAACATATATGTGGTCACGGGTATAGAAAGATTTAAGGATATGTGATTCACGGGTATAGAAAGTGATATGGTAAAACAGATCTGTACCGAATTTAAATGATTACGTGATATGTGGTTTATGGTTCAATGGGTTTGTGATGTGTGTACTGGCGGCGGGCGGGTTTCTGATCCGGCGGGTTTCAGATCGGGTTTGCGAGCACCACCACCGGATACGTTGTGGTTTGTGTCGCCGGGTAACTCACATCGCCTTTCGAACGAATCACCACCTTTGATCTATCTCACGTAACAGAACGACCACGGATGACGGTACACAATGGGCACAGATCTGGGTTTTGCAAACCAGGTTTGTTGTTGTTTATCGTATATCAGTGATACACTATCTACTTTGCTGCTGCAACAATGGTGGATATTTGATATGGACCGGCGGCGGTTCTTGGTACACAAGTCACATTTCCGGTGTATCTAGATGGCGGGTCTCATGTTTCCGACGACCATTCGTTTTTCCGGTGACCATTCAGTGTATCATGGAGCTCGACATGTGTATGAGTGAGGTTGTATTGTCATGAGTTAACTGGTTCCTTGTTTTAATTATTATTTATAAGAATTGTATTATATTTTTTAGTTTTATAAAAGAATTGTCATGAGTTAAAGGAATGTATAAGTTTTTTTAAAGGAATGTACCAGTGTTTTGACGTGTTTGAATGATACACTATTTGCTCGTGTGTAATGTACCAGACCCGTTGTCGTGACATATTGCATATTAATTTGTTAAAGGTCTGCTCACGTTTAATGTACCAGGCCCGGTCATGGCACATGGAATATTAATTTGTTAAACGATGTGTGCATCGTATATTAATTTGTTAAAAGATGTCTCAATAAATATTTGACCAAAAAATAAGGCCTCATCAATATGTTTCAATTAAATAATGTCTCAATAAATGTTTGACCAAAATGCCCTTAAAAAGTGAATTATTTTCCAAAATGCCACTCCATTAAATCAGCCAATAAATAATACCAATTAATAAATCCAACGGTGTAAATTAAGGTCTTACTTTTACAACATTAAGCATAATCTCACAATAACCCTCCCCTATATATATATATATATATATATATATATATATATATATATATATATATATATATATATATATATATATATATATATATATATATATATATATATATATATATATATATATATATATATATATACTCTAAGTCTTGTCATGTGTATAAGAGTTAGTTCCTTTATATAGCCAAAACACATAAGATATTTTTTTTATTAAATATACATATAAGTACACATTTTTGGTGAAAAATATTCAATGGTGTGTTTGTTGGGTTTGTGCAGCCGAGAATGGGGAAGGGAAGGGGCTCCATGCCTCATTTAATTTTGTTGTTCCCTAACTTGCTAATTACAATCCAATGGCTTAGTTACTTGTGCTATTTTGCATTTTCATTGGTTATTTTGTGTAGAAAATGGCTAGAAGTGTATAGAAAGTAGAATAAAATGTATGTGTTAGTAACAATATAGTATGCATGTATTTTGAGTAGACATTAGGTATTTAAAATAGGTATCGATTCGTAATTACGTAAACCGTCGTAAATATATACATACATACATACATACATACACACACACACAACACACACACACACACACACACACACACACACACACACACACACATATATATATATATATATATATATATATATATATATATATATATATATATATATATATATATATAAAATCCAGATCAAATAAGATCAAACTTAAAGTTGTAAAAATAAGATCCAACTAAAATTTGGCAAGTGACACTCTCGTTAAAGTAAAATTATATTTTTTGTTAATTAAAACTAAAATTGTTAAAGTTCCGTTGATTTTCTTTTCAAAATTGACGAAACCAAGATGATACACTTTGATTCAACATGTAATGTGTATCAGGTTAAGGTGATACACTTTGATTCGACATGTAAATTTATAATTGTGTATCACTAATCTAAACTCATGTATCAGTTGTTTATTAGTTGCCAAAATGTTAATTCGTATTAATATTTTATTTTTTTGTGTATTATTGCTAATATGGTTATTTAAAAATATCTTTAGTGGTTTTTTAGACTAGATCTTATTTTTACAACTTTAAATTTGATCTCACATTAACCCTCCCCTATATATATATATATATATATATATATATATATATATATATATATATATATATATATATATATATATATATATATATATATATATATATATATATATATATATATATATACTAGACTTCGAAGCCCGCCCGATGGGCGGGCATGACTGATAATTATCGTTGGAAAAGTAAGCTAATCAAAATAAAACTATAAACATACCAAATTATTTATTAGTTTCATTAAGAATGAAAATAAATATATATGTTTGTCGAATATGAGAGAAGAAAGATACAAATTAAAGTAAGTTTAAAAAAAGAAATATACGTTTATTGAATATGAGAGAAAATATCAAGGTTGACAACCTTAGTGTTTACAAACTTATTTACATGAATGTTGCATTTGCTAAATCATAGATGGGCCAAGATGTCTGATTGACACCTTCATTCATGAACCTTGACAGCCGGCACATTTCATTAAAGCTGAAACATTTATAACTTCATTTAGACAACATAATAAAATATATTATAAGTTAGACATCATAGACTCATTAATAACATACATTAAGACTCTAATTGTAATGCAAAAATGCAGATGAAACAATTTCACATCAAATTGATTATCACCGCGTAAGGGCCGGTGAACAGAAGCTAAGGTAATGATCTCTCTCGACATATCAGAATATCTATAGTCGGCACATTTCATTGAAGCGTCTGACTTTGATCCATTACTGCAACATTTATAACTTCAATTAGATAACAAAAGAAGATGAGCCTCTAATGANATATATATATACTAGACTTCGAAGCCCGCCCGATGGGCGGGCATGACTGATAATTATCGTTGGAAAAGTAAGCTAATCAAAATAAAACTATAAACATACCAAATTATTTATTAGTTTCATTAAGAATGAAAATAAATATATATGTTTGTCGAATATGAGAGAAGAAAGATACAAATTAAAGTAAGTTTAAAAAAAGAAATATACGTTTATTGAATATGAGAGAAAATATCAAGGTTGACAACCTTAGTGTTTACAAACTTATTTACATGAATGTTGCATTTGCTAAATCATAGATGGGCCAAGATGTCTGATTGACACCTTCATTCATGAACCTTGACAGCCGGCACATTTCATTAAAGCTGAAACATTTATAACTTCATTTAGACAACATAATAAAATATATTATAAGTTAGACATCATAGACTCATTAATAACATACATTAAGACTCTAATTGTAATGCAAAAATGCAGATGAAACAATTTCACATCAAATTGATTATCACCGCGTAAGGGCCGGTGAACAGAAGCTAAGGTAATGATCTCTCTCGACATATCAGAATATCTATAGTCGGCACATTTCATTGAAGCGTCTGACTTTGATCCATTACTGCAACATTTATAACTTCAATTAGATAACAAAAGAAGATGAGCCTCTAATGATATCTTTAGAAGTTGGTTAAAATAAAACACAATGCATATCTAGTGGTCAAAGGCCGCTCAATGGGCGGGCATGTTTTGTGATTCGCATTAGACATGTGATAATTTTGTATATGTATTTTAAAATTTTGAAAAGTTTAAATTATGGATTCGTTATAAAATATTTAACGTAATTTTGAGTTATTAATGAAATGAATAATATAAGGTTTTTTGGTTAAATTTTTACTAATATAGTAAAATTATATTATTCTTTAGTTAAATTATGTATAATTTTAATATATCCTATTATTTTTTAGTTGTCATGATCCGCCCAAGGGCGGGCTAAGCCCTCCCGGGCATATAAGCCCGTCTCGGGTGGGCATGTCTTATAAATATCGTTGGAATGTGTTACTATAGTGAAAGAATGGTAGTAAAAAATGGTTGAAAAGTGTACATGTTGAAAGAAAGGGTTGTACCCTCGAAGTAATGAGAATACCAGAAGAAAGGGAGGGAATTACGTGTGCACTTAGATATGTAATTGATACATGTAACAGATGCAAGCGTGACGACTGCATATGCCATGCACGGTCTTCGGTTGGTTTCTCCATGTCATCACATTATCATTATATTATAATGTAATGCCCTCCATCAGGTATTCTGTAATACCATTAGCATTATATGGTATGCATGTAATAATCGAATCATATGACGTTATCAAGATCATAATAATTTTTGATTGATACCTGTAACATATGCAAGCATGACTTGTAATTTTGTTTACATTCTTTTGTTTTGTTAATTATCGGTTTTTAAAAATTGTATATTATACAATGATTGTCTTAAGTATAGTAGCAAGGTTTGTTAATTGTTATATTGCAAAGCCCGCACAATGGACAAGCATGACTTATAAAGTTCCTTTTAAGGTATTTGTTATATATGGCTTGTTTGTTAATGGGTTAACATGTAAATTAGTTGACCGTTATTGTTTTATTTTGTATTATTAGTGTTCTCTTTATTCCTCAACCATATATATTCGATATGCTCCTCAAATTATAGAAAAAAACGTCCTAATAAAAAATATTTCTTAGTAATTGGTGTGTCTAGAGAATGTTTGTATAAAGCTTATTTTTGTGCTTCCGAATAATTTTTTTTTTCAGTGTCGTCCTTTGAGAATGTGCGAAGTGAGCTACCGTCTAGAGCCTCAAATTTCGATGCCCTCAAGTTTATCCGAATTGTTATTATTATATAAAAGACACGACAATTTTCTTGAAAATAGTTATTGATTTAAAAAAAAAGTTTGTGATACTTTAATTCTATATCTCTATTAAATAAGTCATTACTTGAAAAATATCCTTTTAATGAGCGCTTGTCGCTTGCATACTAAACAAAAATAATAGCCATAAATAAATTTTAAAGATCGACCATCAATATATATTCCTTTTATCATCTAATCATATTTTCATTCTTTTCACGTAATGATCTTTTTACATGTCTTAACTCGTAAGTTCATGAACTAAGCTAATATAAAAATTATCATACCAAACAGATAAGAATATAAATTCACTTGAGGAAATATATGACCAAAGTCTTACCAATAACCACACATAAACATTCATACTTCAATCAAAATCCTCCACAAATAATCAAGACTTTGTCATAGCAGGGGTATAAAATCTTTTAAACTATAATTCTGTCAAACACATGAAAAGAAGAGCTTGCATCGAGTTCAGTCAATTTCAGTCAATATCAAAATCCCACATGTAAAACAATAATAAGATCAAATCATTAAAAAAAAAGCATACCTCAGTAAGGAACTCGTGCTTAGTTACAGGCTTAATGATCTCTTCAGTAACAAAATCAATAGCACTAAATTCATGTTCTACCTCATGGCTAAGCCCGCCGTATTGAACCGGAACTATCACAGGGGATATATATACCTTTAATTTAGCATAACAAACAAACAAACCATATTTAGATACAATTATACCGAAAACAAATGAGACTATTATCGAGAATTATGAATTTGTAGTAACTTAGAAAGTCTCAACATTGTAAAACTCCAAGTACAAAACGGAACAGGATCAACCCGTTTAACCCCCACCTAACTGAGAATGAGCAAATACTTGAATAGCATTCAAGTCTACATGTTCCAAGTATCAAAATATCGATTTTTAAACATACCATGTTACATATATGCTTTTACACCTATTTTGATGTTCTCATGGAGTCTCACCATTGATAATGAGATTCACAATCCATTACACAAACTGAATATGAATAACCAAATGTGATATGCTTTTCTTGGTTAACCAAATTAAGATTCATTACACAAACTGAATTTGAATAACCCATAACGTTCAAAATAAAAGAGTTATGCCGGCTGTCATTAGCAAAATCCTAAACTATATAGATAATTACAACCGGGTTTGTAGTTGTTATTGCGATCTGTCTCGTGTAGGACTGGAACTCGCGAGTAATGGACACGGATACCTTTAACTCGTCACCCACATGCGCGTTTTTTTTCTTTCCCGTCACCCATCCGTTTGTACATTTTTCCCATGCCCGTGCGTCCTCGATGTAAGCTCGATCATGAAAGTCTTGCGACTGTTCTCCATGTTGACCCTTCATAAGGCCAACTGAAATTGCGGCGATGTTCTTCTTCACCTACAACGTAGAAAGAAAAAAGTCATGCCAACAAATATATAACAGATTTTATATATTTATGGTTTCTTTAACTAAACTGGATGGTCACCGAATAATGCTACGATTTATAAGTTTTATATGTTTTGTTAAAGAAACAATATAAGTAAATTTACTTATAAGAAGTTTACGCATAACGTTTACTGCAATATAAAGGTATCCGTGTCTATCACAAAAGATTTGTCAATGTTATGTGGTATTAAACATGTAAACGTTAATATCATAGCATTTTCAGATGTGGAACCATATACAGACTCCCAAACAAACATTTTCTAATTACATAAAAAATGCTAAACATTATAATTCATCACAACTTTCTCCGATATCCATATCATATTAACAAAAGTGAGCAACGCATAGAGTGAAAACTAAACCAAGATATTTTATTCTTGCTGACTCAATACATTCTGTAAAGTTATACTTCTTTAGACAGTTTTTAACATTAGAATATTTTGTGAAATTTTGGAACTGACCCATTTGAACTCATATCAAAAGATAATTTGTTTTGTCCTTTTACCCAACCTTATTGACCAACTCATTTGGCCACCTTTATACTGAACAATATCCTCATAACATTAAGATTAAAAAAATCCCACGTTGGAAACACACCTCACATCGGGTCAAAGTATCCATCATCACAGATGATCTAACTGGAGTTGGTGGTATTGGAAGGACCTGCAGGATCATCCAATCTGGACAAGCATATTTAGGGTCCAAGCCCAACAACAAACAGTCATCCTTTTTTTGAACGTACAAACAGTCATCGTTACCAAGTAAGTTTTCAATTTTTCTTGTATCAACAAAAATTATTTAGATGAAATAAATTATTGAAATTACTGAAATAAATCTAAATATGTCGAATCCGCGGTGATGGAAATAATTGGCTGTTTGTGTAGCATAGCAGGCCAAATGAGTACAGGTAAAAACTGGTAAGTTTTAGTATGGATACAGGAGGGGTTGGGGTAACTTTTGGTGCGAATCAAATGAGTTGATACAATTTGGTCAACTTTTGACATTTTTACTAATAGTTAATGCGTTAATATGATCACAACGACCATATTATTATGAATAAAAAAAGGTCTAATCCTCTATATGAAAACTTAGGAGGTGGCGTACATAAAAGCTACATTTTGAGCAACTTTCAACGTGTTTGACCTTTTTCTTTATAGCTTATTTTAATCGCCGGATCTACTGCTCGGATAACATGTAACATATATAACAGTCATAAATGCATTGTGACTTAGATCATAGTAAGCAGTTGGAGTTACAATAATGTTACCTGTGGCTCATTATTGTCGACACTAATTTCCCTAAACTTTGATTCTTGATCTGTTTCAAACTCTAACTCAACATCCCAAGTGTCATTTGTTGCATTCTGTGCACCAGAATCACTATCATTGGCAGGCATTCCAGGACCTAGTTGCTTGTAAGGTTGATTTGTGGGGAGGTTTAAGTATGTTGACCTAATCAACAGAAAAACCAAATTAATATGAATGGCTAAAGGATTGATCACAGCCAACTGTTGCAAATACAAATACCATGCACACACACAACTCAATAACAAATATCTTAAAAAGATGTTCTAACTAATACAAACTATCCTACTGTTACAAAAATGAAAATGAAGCAAAATACCTATATGTGAAACATAAAATTAGGCTGCTAATCGAGCTATGGAGTACAATCAATAAGTTCCAGCAGCTTCCCAAAACTTAAAAGAACTTGAAACGGGCAATCATGTGATAACAGTAAACAATAAAATCATCGAAGAAGTATTTATTTATTTATACATAAAAGGCCAAGATTCATAGTATTGACATGAAGGAAGTTAGAGTTAAAGGCTAGATCATATAGGGGTTGAGACTCAATTAACCTTGTTAGCTTTTGTAAATGAGTATATCAACCTGTCACCAACCAAGGGGGTTTATTGACCCGCGAAACTTTTTTTCTGATTGTTAAACTATTTATACATAGTGAATGCAGGTAAATAAGATTATTAGTTATTACTGTTGTTCTTGTACGATTCTTGAAAGTTGGGTGAAGATTTTTTCACTGCCCCTAAAGTGTCAGTAATTACCGAATCCCCTAAGATCAGTAGCTAAGGTTATAAAAGAAATATCAATTACGGAGTACTTCTCAACAAAAAGAAATCAGTAACCTATAATCCATAAAATCTAACTTTCTTAATCATCACTCCCACAAGAATTGTTTCATCAAAACTCTAATTTTCCATTTTTCAGGTTTTTGTAGAACATATGTTTTATAAGGTTTTAAATAAATACATTTGTTACCTCACTCCTAGAATTCTCATCTCGAAGAAAACTGAAAACCTGTTTTGGTGGAATTGGTAACCAAAATGACGTAGCAGCACTTAGCACAATACCAGAAGGTTTGCCTGGATCATCCATAATCTTTCGGGTCATTACTCGAACATCATCTGCCCCAACTACCAAATAAAGTAATCCATGTCTGGGCTGTTGAAGCACCAACCCCGCTTTAGAAGCTTAAAACAATTATCTCAGCTACCTTCTGTATACTCTTTCTTACATCTTTATATTTGGAGTCGTTCTAACTGTCAAACATATATAGAAAGATGTTTAGTTTGTCTAGCTACTCATACTATAAGAGGTTGTGTGAATACTCTTTACTACCACAAGAAGACTTAAATAATTTAGTTTAAAACTTCTTATCTTATATAAAAATGGAAGATCTTAGGTATGCATTTTGTCCTTTAATATTGTATTAAGTTCTTTCTGTCACCATTTTATGTTACACACTATCACATGAACTATATAAAATAAGCTCACTCGGCCCTCGTCTTTTGTCGCCTCTTCACAAAGTCCCTAGGCAAGGCATGTCGCCTTAAGGTCTTGTGTATAACTTGGCTTGGAATAATCCCAACAATATTACTCATTAGAACTACTTGCATTAAAGTAGACCAAAAAGTAAGTAAATAAACTCACAAATAGTCGAAACAATCTGTCACATTTAGGTCGAACATCATGTGGAATAAGGCTCAAGATCTCATTAACCTTTTCCCTGCAAAGATTACATATAGACACAAAGTGTACATTAAAGATTAGCAAGAAATGTTAGACATGCAAACCGTTTCCTGTTTCATACATCGCCACCATACCTTTGTTGCAGATATTCCTACTCTTACTCCTAACGATCACCTAGTCATATCCAGTTTCATTGTACCCAAACTCAACAACTCATTATACAAAATAGCAATCCCAAACATCCTTAATTGGTACAAACTAAACAAATTAACCAAGCTATCAATTAAAAATGAATCCATGACCCAAAGATATGTAAGTGACTTAAATGCAACAGCTATATGGTAGTGGAGCTATATTGTAAGAGGGGTGGAAACGTCAATGTTATTACCTGAATGCTTTCATAGGTTGTCAGTCATGACCATATTCACTCTCTATCAATCACCCGTTGTAACTGCTTCTGTGCAAGACTCGCCCAAAATAGAACTTCTTGATGGAAAATGACCTAATTGGGCAGTTTATAAAAGGGTAAGGAATCAGAATAAGCAATTTCTTATGTGCGACTGCTGGGTAGGAACATGTGAGATGAGTAGGTTTCTTAACAGAATTGCTGAAACCAACTATTCATGATTCCTACTGATTATTCTAGCCTTTCAAAAAAAGAAGATTCCTACTAATGATGACCTTTAACTTTTGCACATTAGTAACAGGTTGATTTCTTTCCCTTTTGAACCATAGATCATAGTAAAGGTGTGATTTATGGCCATAGCGATGGCCTGGGTCAATCTGCAAGTAGCCAATGAGGGACTATGAGTTACACTCCAATAAATCAAATTCAGGATATTAACGTACTTTTCATATGTTGCTCATTACGAATAACTTCAGGAGCCATCCATTGAGGCTACAAAAAGAAGTTGCACCTGTTAACATAAACATGAACCACATAAGAGTTTATTTTACATTATTGAACAAACAATTTATCTTCGTTACCTCATCGTATTGTTTGTGTGTTGAGTTTTAGGGTTGCAGAATGGAGTTGTGTTAGGTTTACATAGAATGATATGGGTTGCAAATCAATTCAGCTTGTCATCTAAATCACCACATAGACCACAAAGATTTGATGTTCATGGGCCACAACAACATTATGAAATTATTGGTTGAGCATGAAGCTAGTCAATCAATTAGCATGTAGTGATAATAATTAAGAAAAGGTATAGATGAACGATTGTGAGAAAAAAAGATATTAGGGTTAGAAAAAGTATCTTATGGATGAACTGCCAATTTTTTCCCGTATATGTTTTATTAAGGCTGCCAAAATTGTAGGGATTAAGCTTGACATTACATAGCTTTATCACTTTTTATTTGCAAGTTGTAAAACAAATGTTGTGTTGGTCTAGTGGTTGAGACATTTGTTAATGTTAGTAGATTAGTAGATGTCATAGTTCGAATCCCATTGCCTCCATGCAGCCGAATTTTTTTAAAAAAAAATTATTAACCCGAATATAAATCAAATAAATGGTAAAATGTGAAACATTGGCTTATAAAGGGAGCTAAGGAATCAATTATTGGTTGTACAGGAACCGGAACTATGCCAATCCTGTTCACTTCATCATCGAGTGAAGCCATAGAATGGAAAAAATTGTACTCGCCAGACACAGTACTAGTGGATTCTAGTTTTCCTGCCAAACAATATCCTAAAGCAGTTATGCGTGCTGTGAATGCTTATCCATGTCATAAATCACCAAAGATACCAAAGAGCGCTCGTATGAGAGCTATTAATGATCCAAGTCTTGTAGAAGAACTTAAAAAGGCAAAGAGCGCAAAAAAGAAATAAGATAGGCCTTTCGTTCGTTTTATGCATGTGTGTAATTGTTTTATTATTAGTATTGTACTTTTTACTTTATGTTCGGGTTGGAGGTAAGTTGGGAGGTCGTATCTCGTATGCTTTGCTTTTATTATTATTTATTACTGTTCTTTTTTATAATGGTTTTTGTTGGATGGTGGTGTAATAGATTCTTTGTTATAATGGACGTTTTTGAGTTTTCTCAGATAATTTATCAATGCTATTTTATTGTTCATAATGTTTGACGCTCTGTCATTAACTAGAAAATTTTCAAATTATATATTTACTACTACAATACAAAATACGCCTTTGTGTGTTGAGTTTATATATATGCGCGTGCACCACGTGATTATCAAAGAACGTTATTGATTATTACAATCCTTAATGAATTAAAGTTGTATGAAATGTTAATATGTCATGTTTTTTAAACATGTTTTACATTATTAATTACATTTCATGTGATTGACGATGCATAAAAATGTTACATGTAGTATTCAGAAAGCTGATATGAAGAACTATTTTTATCTTTCAATAAATTAAATAGCTTATAAAGAAATTAAGTTAAAACGTTATAATTATACTGCATGATTTTTAAGATTGAATATGAAGCTTGAAAGCTCAACATGTCTTTATTAACGACATCATAAAGGGAAATTCTTATTACAAATTTTTTAATCATATAATTTGTGTAGTTTATTTATAGTACATGATCAGTTTACAAGATTTTAGCTATTTTCATTTTTGTTTCTGATATATCGTCATTTTTCATGTGAGCATGAACCACAAAAAGGTGTATTTTGTATTGTAGTAGCACATACATAATTTAAAATATTTCTAGTTAATGACAAACTTGACATATTAACTTGTTTTTTAAAGTTGTAGTAGTACAATCGTAATTTTAAATATTTTGTGTAGTTTATTTATAGTACATGATCGTCTTACAAGATTTAGCAATTTTCATTTTTTTTTCTGATATATCATCATTTTTCATGTGAGCATGATATAAGTATATAACCGTAAGATATTTGGTAGAAGAAATAGAAGTTTATTAATTTCAAAGATGGGTTTAACTACTCCATCTTGTGAATAAATTATATAGTAGAAACTCGATTAATTAATACTCTATAAAATAATAATTTTTTTTCAAGTCGCTATTATTAATAACTCTTTTAATAAATAAAAAATATAGATAGTCCCATAAGTATTTATTTATATAATTTCCACTGTATTTGAAATAAAAAATACTCCGTAATTAACTTAACAAATCAAATATTAGTCAAATACTATACTCTTTTGCAATTCAAAATTCATCTACAATTATCATGTGACTATAGTTTAATCATGCTTATAATCACACACCGTTACATAATCAAAATATTAAAAAATGAAATTCATTGTATAAACCTCGTGACCCTTTATTCTATTTTTGGACATAACCCATGCTAAAAGACCAGCTCCTTTTTTCGTGAGTCAAAAGAATATCTATCAAAATTAGTAACAGTTTTTATCGTTATATCATGTCATGTGTTACATCAAGTTTCTAAACTTTTCAATTAAAAAAAATCCGTTTATAAGCTTTCAGCAATAAATTTACTAAAAGGTTATAGTTAGAGTTTCTTAATAATAATTTTTTGCAAGTCCTATTATTAATAACTCTTTTAAGTAATAAATATAGATAGTCCCATAAGTATTAATTTATATAATTTCCATTGTATTTTAACAAATCAAATATCAGTCTAATACTATACTATTTTGCAATTCAAAATTCATGTACAGTTATCATGTGACTAGAGTTTAATCATGTTTATAATCACACACCGTTACATAATCAAAATATTAAATAATGAAATTCATTGCATAAACATCGTGACTGTGACAACTGGTAAATTTGAGAACCTGAAATGAACTACGAATTATAATTTAAAATGAACCGTTAATTTTATTAAAACGGTTTTCTGGAAATTATGGGAATTAGTGATTAATTATGTTGAATTTGATTCGTATCGTTGGTTACTGAAGCGAAATATTGGTCGTGAGACCATTACTATGGCGTTAAGTTAGACACTACTTTGACTCCGGCACTAGGAAAACTAATAATATAGAAATTTTGTTAACAGTTGTGTTTTTATATTTAATGAACGAGTTTATGATCATTTTTCGGGGATAAATGATTTTTAAAATAATGGCGCTTATGTTAACGCGTGTTGAGGATTTTGATAACAAATATGGGCTCGGGAAGTGAGAGTCGGGATTTAATGCAAAATGGTTACGTTTTATTTAATAAACGTATTTATTATGAAAGTTAATGGAAAAACGTATTTAAAGTGATTGGTGGTGAAAAAAATTTATGTTGGCAACGTTTAGTATTTTTCGTGAATTTAAGTAAGTAATATCGGGAGAGTTTAAGTAAAATACATAAATGGTCCTTGTGTTTAGAACCGGCGCACCCTAATGTGTAGAAAGATATACACCAATGGTCCTTGTTATAATAAATAACCAAACACCCCTGGTCACTTCATATTATCATCATCATCTTCAAAGTCACCTCCCTCCCTCTCTAATAAACCCTAGCCGCCACCTTTTGGCCGGCCACCACAGCCTCCACCGCCGT
Source organism: Artemisia annua (assembly GCA_014162995.1). Taxonomy (NCBI): domain Eukaryota; kingdom Viridiplantae; phylum Streptophyta; class Magnoliopsida; order Asterales; family Asteraceae; genus Artemisia; species Artemisia annua. The sequence continues at coordinate 84,976 of LBNU01030937.1, read as the reverse complement.
TCTCCATCACTCACCGCCACCACCATATTAATCCTTATTTCATTCTCTTCACGCCTATATAAGCCACGCGCCACAACCCTCTTTAACATCACGTATCATCACCATAGTCATCTCTAATCACCACCATCCTTATTCTTTTTGATAGATCTATATATGCTCGAGGTCAAGAAGGTGAGTAATGCCGAAACACACGCGTGTGTGTCTCGGTGTGAGTTTAATCCGTGAGCCACGACTCGGTTCTAATGGGTTTTGGGTTTTCTTGATTTATTCTTGTTAAAAACTAATGAGAAAATGGGTTTTATTAATAAAAACGTGATTAAAACGTGGTTTGGTATCTATTCGTGTTTATGTGTTTGTGTGTCGAGTGGATGCCACCCGTGAGCTTAAGCTCACGGCACTTCTGATATTTTTGGTTTGTTTTTCTTGTTGTTGGTTGCCTCTGGTTCGGAGTTTGATTTACATTTGTTGGACCGTATGGTTTGAAACTGAGTCTAGGATTATTATTAGGTGGTTTTGACTTGGGTTGTGATGATAAGGTGATTATTGTTTTTGGTTGTTGTCGTGACTGGGAAACGAAGGACCAAGAGGTCCGTTTGGTTTGTGACTTGTGACGAGGAGAATAGACGAAGCCGAGACCACTAGGGGTCTCGGCAAGACTGGGTAAATGTGTTGTTGATATTGTGTTATTGCTAAAATGTTGGTTGTGGATTATTTAATTTATTTGAGTCTCGAGATTTTCTATTAACTTGGTGCCATTTGGTTGATTAGAGTTGTTGCTTAAGTGGCTATATGCATTCGAGTTGAAGGCGTTATTATCTAGTGGTTATTGATGTTGCTAAAATGTTGTTGTTGATAAATTATTGAAACATTATTAGTTGTTAAGTGTGGACGGATTAAAATAACGTTAAATATATATGAGTTGGTTGACGACGTACATATGGGATTATGATATAAAAAGCTNAACTACTCTTACAAAAACTTGACCCTATGACCGCTACATGCCTGCCTGCCAAGCCTGCTGCCTTACTTATTATAAAATAATTTTTTTTTTGTAAAGGACATATTACTAGTGTAACTAAGCTGAGTATTTCAAAATTCATTTAACCTCGGTGGAATATAGACTGATCACCTATATTCGACCAGGGACAGTGGGACATAGCCTGATCACCTATGTCCGACTCAGAGGCGAATTTTGCGATACTAAGAGTTGTTATAATAGAATTATGTCCAGATGAATTTTTACTTGATTTCTGAAGTTTCAAAAATTTCTGTGTGGGTACATAATCATTGCATAACATGAGCATTCACATCCACACACAACACACTGGCATCGCAATACTTTTCTTAGTTGGAATACTATTTTATCACAATGTGGTTATGTTACAGTCACCTCCCCCTCAAACCCTACACTCAATCGATGTTGTACCTTCCGCGTAAGTACTAAGTATACTACTGAGACAGCCAACTGATTGCTAGTAGTAATCAGCACCCTCCTTCAGGGTCGTATGCTAAACTTACCAAACTCCCCATTTAGCAGGGATGTTATGCCCAACAGAAACCTTAAGACCTTAAGGAGCGACCTGGACAACTATACTTGGAACAGACACCTAATCCTTCATGTATCCCTCAAGAATACCAGTTTTCTACCTTGCTACCCTGTTATGAGATAACAAATTGTGTCAATATTAACATACAAACTATTTTCAATTATTTTACAAACCATTTTGCGGTCATCCTATAAAATGTCTTACTGCTATTTCATGAAATCAAGATTTTGACCCTGCTACTATTTTATAAATAATAAATTGTTTTCTTACTGGCCTATAAACTGTTTTACGAATCATCTTTACAACTATTTTATCGTGATTTAATAAATCGATTCATTACCTCACTACCATTCTATAAAATAACAAACAGTTTCGCTAGCATTTTGTAAACAATATTATAATTATCCTACAAGTCTTGCTACACTTTGCATACCATTTTACTCCCCTATGAACTGCTTTGCTACTAAATCACAAAACGAAACTACAATTTTGCTACAATTTTTCAAATGATAAATTGCTTTCCTATTACTCTATAAACTATTGTACAATCCGTTCTATAAACAATCACCATGTGAACTATTTGCCCAATTGAAAAACATTTTATGTTACTACCTCTTGGTACTCTTAAAGTAAATTAAATACTTACGTTTATAAAATTCGCTTAATATTAAACATTGAACCCCACTCAGGCTCGACAACTAGACTCCGTCATTAAGCACCTCAAATTTGTTGAAACAAACATACCTGGCTACACCTCTTTCCTTGACATTTTTTAGGACTTTCCTTTTGAAAATGCGTTTATAGAAATCACAAAGCTCGTAATAGTATTTTTCCCGAGATACCCATTTTGATGTGCCAAAATTTATCTAGTCAAACTTTCTTGAGACTTTTGTATATTAAAGGGGTGACTAAATGTTAACATTGGAGACATAGTTTTACCCACACCATGTTTAAAGACTGTTTTACTGAAATCATGAGCCTTCTGAAGTCGCATCAGTTTACCTAACTATAAATTTTTAGCAAAGAATTTTGTATTACACCCTCATAGACAAATAGGAGCCTTTGCCATCTCGTAAGACTCAAATCGGTTGTGAGTACCAACACCTATCCCTATCAACACAGTTCATAGAAACTCACAAAAAGGTCCTGGATTCACGTGGGGAATGTGAAGATGAATTCTCGTGCGTATGTACTCAACTCTTTTCGATCTAAATGGGTAACTTGAATTGAATCGCGAGGACGCGATTCTGTTTAAGGAGGTGTGACTGTAACAAACTGGAATTTTCCAAACTAATTTTAAATAATAAATGTTAATTTATTATTACATAACTATTTTATCAAGCATTCATAAGCTTGCATAACTATTTCGGGAGAACAAACCCGCGCACTGTAGCTTACAGTAACTCACCTCACTGACCATTTTATTAGAAGTATTTGATTTATTGCATTTCCTGACTATTACTGAATATTAACGAGAGGTTATCTCGCACCAAACACCACACGCGTACCAACACAAATCCTAGTAACGGCATGAATTAGATACTTGTTATCCGAAATTAATAAACTTTATGTTTATATCAATATTATAAAGACGTCCTCGATTAATAATATTTTGGCACTCCCGCCGACCTCGAAAACATAAAATTATACATGAGCTCTACGGAACACGGGGTACACTTAAACCTACCCATCAAATACTACCTTTTATTTAAATTAACCTTACTTCACTTTTTCATTATACCCTTACTTTTAATTAAAAGTAAAAATAATAAAAATAATAATAACAATAATAAATATACAAAACACGTTTTATCCCCCTCACTCTTATCCCTGCAAATAAATCGCTGTCTCTCTCTCTCCCTTCTGCTACTACGCTCCACCCCTCCCCCACCTCTCCTGAATCAAAATCAGATCTGACCTACGATGACCACAAAACAACAAGGTTATTGCAGAACTGACCCATCTTGTCACCACCTCGATGTCAGCGCAAGGATATGAAGCGTGGAGGGGACAACTACCATAATCGGCTTGGGGGTCGACTGATAATAAAGGAAGAAGGAATCAAACCTTCCCTTATTTACATTTTATAACCCAAATCGGTTCACACAAGATTCCACACACACAAAGCAAACTATCAAATCAAAACCAGTAAAAATGGTAATCAATTCTAGGAGGGAGCGTATTCAGAAACAAAGGCGTGTGTGGATTTGCGTGTGGAATCGGATTTGGGGCCGTTGATTTCTTGATCTTTTTGTTAACCGGCTTCACCTATATTGTAAGGATCCTAAATTTACTTTTTTCTTCTTCTGCCATTCGAATATGTAAATGATCTATTTGTTAAATTTCTGTGATGTTTGGATACTTTCTTGATATTCGTTGGCAAAAATAATTGATACGACTCAAATGGTATATGGAGAAACAAAAGTGAATATGTGGGTTTTGATAAATTCGAAACTAATTAAACTTGGTCATTGATGATCGGCTAAGTGATGTTAGTGATAAATCTTTGTGTTAATAATCTTGTGTGGTAAAAATTTAAAAGTCTTAAGTAAACCGGAATTAAAATGGCTCAGAAGTGTGGAGTTTTGAATTGTGTTTCGAGTCATTTTATTGTGCTTCGAGACCTCTCGCAACCCCACAATGGGTTTCTTCCCTTTGAAAAACTAGTAAATAAAACATGAATTGGTTAATTTGGGATTTGGTTGCACACGGTATGTGTCGAGAGTGTTTCGAAATGCCTTTGGTTGTCCCACTCATTTGATCTATCTCGAGTCGTAGTTTGCTACGTCTCCTTACCCCCCACGATCACCCCGAGCGAACTCAATTAGAGTTTTGGTGTAACATAATTTTGAGTCAACGGTGCAGCAACTATCGATCCGGGTGCGGAGTGCAACTAACTGCTTATATTCGGCTTGAACCACTATGCATTTTGGTGTTATATCTTTCTTATCATCGACTCTTTACTACGTTATTGAGGTTGTAATTTTGCTTAAATTGCCCATATATCTTGTAGAACTAATTTGCTAACACTCTTAAAAAGGTGTTTATTCACTCTCGTATAGTGTTATTTACTCTATATTTTCCATATTTCTTGTCTCTTTTTCTGCTCCTATCCTCGTGAAGCTTGTGTATTTGTTCCCTTCTTACTTACAATCAATTCCCTCTAGCTGCTTTCCTTCACAATGTCAAACAAATTTGAATCATAATAGCAACTGTTATGTCTTGTTTATTGTGTTAGTTTTTTTTAAGTAACGATTTTTAGGGATGGTCCAATTAATGTTGTACGGTCTCAGTAACCAAATAAGGCACAAAGTCTGTGTATACTTCTGCGCTGGGAAACCGTCTTGGGCCGAAGCCCATTCACCACCAAAACTGTCTAATCAACTTTTAAGCTGGCCAAGCCCATCACCCTAATAAAGACAACTTGAAATTAGAAATCAACTTTGGGCCAAAGCCAGTCCATAAAATATAAACAGCCCATTCGTCTCTTTTACGAAAATAATTTAAGTACTTTTCGAACATCAACTATTTTGTAACCGAGCTCTTCCGCGACTCATTTTCGGATACGTATTAATATCATTATCACGTCACGTTCTATACTGAAATACTAAACGTACTCTACAACATGATACACACTAGGAATGTATTTTGAAATTATAAAAAAAAAAAAAAAAAAANAAAAAAAAAAAAAAACAATTAAACGTACTTACAAAATCTATTCAATTTATGCTTGAAATGGTAAACTTTATAGCAACTAGTTAAAGGCTTATAAACTTACAAAATAACTACTACTTAACGAATACTTATCACGTGAAAACAAACAAGAGCGTGCACACGGGTCACGCCCATATTTTCCAAGAAAAGAAATGTAAACTTATATACATTTTTATAAAATTAAAGAGTGACAGCTAATCACGACTTACCATGAGGAATAAAGCGATACTTAACTTAGACATTTTAATTCACACTTAGCACTATAACGTCATTTAACCAAAGGATTTACAAAATCCGCCAACGCCTAACATTTATACGTGATTATTTTCCACATCTTGTCTTTGGTTATTTCCGAACCAAAGCCTATTCTTTCCCGACATCTTATTCATTGAACGCTTACACACTTCCAAGAGCCAATACACTCAAACATTTAGAAAACCGTTTTCAAACTTAAACGTTTCCACACAAGCAACAATAACGCAACACTTTAAAAATTTTGAGTTTAATTAAACTTCGTTGAGCCTTAAACTTAAACTATGAACTAAATTATGCCTTACTAATCTAGGTCGCGTGTTGGTGCCGAACATTATCTGATTTATTTCACTATCTGACTGCATACTCTACTGAGGTGAGTTCATGGCCCCTACTTTTACTTGTTTTATAACTGTTTTGGGGGAGAATACATGCTCGTTTTTTTTAACTGAACTCAATGCTTGTTTTATTTGAATGCGCAATTGTCTACTTAAACATGTCTGATTTGCTGAAATATTTGACTGATTATTCAAATGCATTTATGTGTATATTGGTTGCATACGTGATTATTTTCTCACAGATACGAGTGTTTTCTAAACATTGACACAAGTTCTTGAAACATATATGTGGGCTTATAGCCCCACTATTACTCGCATTACTTGTTTTGCATAAATTGGGATGAGAAAACCTGCAAAACTCTTTTATGGACCAACACTGATAATCTATGCTATTTAAAACTATTACGCGGTTTAGCCTAAGCCCTTGAATCCCACTATGCCCAAACTCATGAACCGTCAATTCCTGCTGGGAAGCGCGAATGTTATGAATAGATCTATTGGTGGTGACTCCCCCGTTCGGTTTGACCGGATAGGCAAACGCGAGCGTATAACATGTCGAATCACAAGTGTCTGGGATAAACACTTGCCGGGCCCCATTATATGATTACATGCTCTTTGAGCATGCACACTGTTATAGCTTCGGTTGCATGAACTTAGTGCTAGCGTAATAGACTATTTATTATGTGACATTATATTTGTTGTAATGATCACACACTCTACTCATGGTCCACAATTCAAATTTTACTGTAAGGTAAACACTATTTTTCATGACATTGTGAGCCACACAATGGTCACAAAACTCTATTAAACTCACAATACTACTGTTTTATTATAAACCTATGAACTCACCAACCTCGTGTTGACACTTTTTAGCATGTATTTTCAGGTTTAAGGTGATAGCTAACTGTTGAAGGCTTGAGCATGGCATGGCATGGTCATAGACAACTTTGACATATATTTGGGACCGCTTAAACTCCTATATGGGCCTGTATTTCCGCACTATTTTTGAACGATGTAAATTTGAATATTATTGATAATGAAAGTTATTCTAAATGGTTGAGATAAAAACCGTTCTTTGTACTTGTGTTATGATACCGATTGAGTAGCACCCCAGTAACATGTATGCTTCCGCTGGACCCGATTTTGGGGGTGTTATAGATTATTCCATCGAAATAGGCTACCCGATGATTGCCTTTGATTAACACGCTGGGATTGTCAAAAGAGAAGAATTGAGAGATATGGAAACCTTTTCGGTAGGTTGGAGAATAGGAATGGATACGTAGACTGTTCAATGGAACCTTATCCTTTAAGGATAAAAGTTGGATACCTTCTCACGGAGTATCCAAGGTTGGATAGTGCACGAGAGCACAAATGAGGATACTCTAGTCATTTCGAATTGGATAAGATGTATTAAGATCAAAAGTACCAGTATTGATGACCGAGCATAGAGGTTGACATTACAATACATGTCAACGAATGCTAAGAGTGTCGAGAGACAAATGTCAGACACTAGAGACCGTTACGTCTTGTAACAATTCAAATTCCGAGTCATGAGTGGAAGATGACCATTATGGAATTGTCATCAAATTTCCAAGAACAGATAGTGGTTGTAATACCATCTGGGAAATTAGAATCACCTTATTGGTTCTAGTCATCTTTGTGTTATTGACAAGTAATGGTATGGACGAAGTCGATCGTTGTTCTTGAGTGAAGTCGACTTCCGGGCATAGATTGCCGATTTCTATCACGTCCTGTTAAGACTATCACGTCCTGTTAAGACAGCAAATTCGCTATATCGATTTACATTCGTGAGACCGCCGAAATGAATATTAAGAGCTGAAAGGGTAGAGCAAAGGGATGATTAAGGTGTCACCTAGAGATGGTGGAATACGTTGAGTAAACGTGAAAAACTAAATCCTTGCTATCCTGTTTTACTCAAGAATTCTTACTAGATATAACTCGCGATACTCGTGCTTTTGTTGGGACATGGAGAAGTCCACGAGACTCTTGATGTGTAATCTGGAAGGAAACTTCCGAGAGAGATTACCGCCGTAAATTTTCTATTCCATAATGATGAACATCAAACTCTTTGAGGAGCTCGTTGAATCCCTATAAGTGAAAAGTCTGGCGATCTAAGACAAGTCGTATCGTTGTCATTGAACTTGTTGGAAATTCTGAGTAAAGCCTTCCACTCACGTCGTGAATGTGAGGATGAAATCAGGTGAATCTATTTTATCTCTATTCGATCTTGATGGGTAATTCTAAGTGAAACCCGGGACGGGTTTCTTCTGAGGCTGGGAGGCTGTGACAACTGGTAAA
>LBNU01030937.1:57249-67660 GCA_014162995.1 Artemisia annua | reverse complement strand
TGCAACCGATGTTTGGCTTGTCCAAAATGTATGCAAGTTTCACGGATTAAAAGCCAAAAATCCAATCCAACACATCAAGGACTTCCTGAAAATAGTGGATACCCTACATACGGATGGGGCCACTAGAGATACCTCCCAGCTACGATTCTTTCCTTTCACCCTCTATGAAAAAGCCAGAGATTGGTATAACAAACTTCCCTCCGAATCCATCTTCACATGGGAACAGCTTATCTCAAAATTCTATGAGAAATTCTTTCCCATAGGAAGAACTTCAACGTTGAGAGATGGAATCCTCCGCTTCCACGCGGGACCAGCAGAACCTATCCACGAATCTTGGATTAGATTCAAGGATCTAATTAGACAAGTCCCCCATCATGGCATTGAACTCTGGTTCCTTGTCCAAATCTTTTACGATAGTGTCTCTAGAAACGACCAAAGGGGAATCAATAACTCGTCAAAAGGAAGGATAGCCAACTTAAATGCCGAGGAAGCATGGGACAGAATTGAGGAATATGCAAATGATCAAGACGATATCTGGGATGAACCCGATTCGATCATGAGCGTTTCCAAGACCATGGAAAAGCCTCCTTTTGTTAGCCGGCTGAGTAGGTTGAATGAACAAATATCTTATCTAGACAAGTCACAACCAACCAAACGACTATCAAACCCATACTTGATCTGTGATCAATGTGGCGGCCCGCATGAAGTGGAAGAATGCGAGGAGAATACCACCACCGAACAAGCATGTTTGTCAAGCCACGACATCTTTGATGATCCTTCCCTCTTAACTTTCTATCAAAACAACGATTTTAACCCTTGGGGAAATCTTGTGAGAAGTGAGGAAGGGGGAGAACATCCTGACTACAAAGTTAGGAGCACTTTTGAGGATGATCTTGGACATTTCATGCTTGAAAAGGATCTGCAATTAAAAGGCCTCGACAACCTATTCACGAGCCAACAGAATGACATAAGAACCAAATTCGCAGAACTCGACGCCACTCTTGATGGGCTCAACAAACCTCCAACAAATTAAAGAGATCCTTTACTCGCCATTACCACTCGTGCTGGAACAACTACTAAGGATCCACCTTACCCAACCCCACAAACCAATGTCACGGAACCCGACACACCTCATGAAGAGGAGGGTGATGTGAACAATGAGACCCCTGAACAACATCCTCCTGTGACTTCCTCTTCACCTACTCCAACTAAACAACCCGTTAAAGTCCCATATCCATCCCGCCTCAAGAATCAAAGGGCTGAAAATGATAATAAGAGATTCTTGTCATACCTAAAGGACTTGGTTGTCACCATACCTCTTCTTGATGCATGTTACCATATGCCCAAATACAGTGGACGATCCAGAAAGAAAAGTCAATATTGAGTTGTGCGAATAAGAGCTTAATTGTTAAGACTAAAGTTGGCACGGCGCGTGAGGTGCATGTATACGATCCTAGATCGGGCGCATGAGGTGCACGTGAAAGTACTCCTCAACTAAAGTCTATGAGTTTTTGAGTTATCGTTGTGTTGTGAGTCGGTTGTCATCTATTTAGGTTGATGCGGATTTAGCGGTAGCCTCGTAAATCTTTGGAATCGAATTCCCGCTAATTTCGGTACTATTATCTGTGGGGTTTCAAAAGCCTGGTCACTTAAACCAACTGGTTTGGGATGTGCCGAGAAGAAAGCCGCCAAATGGAAAAGGCTCTTTCGAACCTTAAATTTCGAGGTAGCCGTGGAGTTAGTGTTGGCTTAGGTAGGTGGCAACCCTAATAATAATAATAAGAATAAGTATAATAAAAACCTTGATGTGGACCTCATTTTCATTGCAGCGACTCTCGAGAAAAGAACACTAACTACTTAGCGTCCTAATTTAGTATCTTTATCGGACTAATAATTATGAAAACGAGATGCTTATGAAGAAATTCATTTCTCTCACAAAAATAAAATAATGAGATACCAAATAGGAAAATGGGAGCAAGAGGTTTTCACACAAGTAACTTCCATGGGTAGTGTTGGCATCTAACTTGTAATTAAACAATGATTTCGTTTTTACGCTTAGTTTGGGGGCTTGTGAAAAATCGAGGACGATGAATTTTATCCAATCAGTCACTTTTCTATGAATTGTGTTCTTACTCTATGACCCTTAATCGTTATTGCAAAATAATGAAAGTCAAATACACCGTCACATGAATAAAGTTGAAAAATGCAAAAAATAGTAGTATAAATTAGCATAAGGAATAAAATGGAAAATCGGGGCGTTTTAGGGAATAAATGATTTCGTAATCTCTTTCGAACGTTTTGCTACTTTCCAAAGTTAGTAAAAAGGGATATGAAATTATTTATCTCAAAAGCGTGAAGTGATTACATTGCGTGAGGACACGGCAATATCTTAGTTTGGGGGATTTTGGTATGTGCTAAAACACATACCTTTATTTGACCAAAACCGGACGCAAATAGACCGAAAACCGACCATAAATGCCAAATATAGGTTGTTTTTGTGTTTTTACATGTGCAGGGTCGGATATTTCACAAAAGGACAAAAATAGAGCAAAAACGACAACACGAGCATGAGAATTGGAAAACGGTTCAAGAGCCGAAGCCGGGAAAGGAATTTACAAATTTGGATCTCATTTGAGCTAAGATGTCATAATCAACCCTCCAAGAATCAGAAGAAGTCGAGTTTAGCCCTTGGTTCAGTTTTAGAGACTTGGCAGAATCAGTCCCTTTAGTTTTTAGAATTACACATAAAGTCCTTGGAATTTTATCTAAATCCTAAACCCTATAACTAACAAAAACACAAGCTGGTCCAACCCTATACCCTTTTAATCCTAAGCCCAACACCACCCCATCTTACCCGGCCCATTATTACTACCCGTAACCCGGTTACCCCAAACACCCGGTCAACCAAAACAATAAAACTCCCAATCCACAACTCCCGCCCCCAATTTTATTTACCCAGGAACACTTACTGTTCACTTATGAACCCTAAATTAACACACCCAAAATTACCCACCTCAAGTAATTATTACCCAATGATTGGGGCTTCTAGAACCTGACAGGAAGGACAGAGAATGTCAGTGGCACACGTGGACCAATTAGAGCACACACGCAGGATTCCCAATCATGTGCACTCTATCCAAGGGTTGAAATTGATGGGAAATATCTGGAACGTGATCAAACGGCTTGGATAGCACTCAAAGAAGCACACCTTCACGCGGATTGCCAGCTTGGAATTTCTAGGAGCTTCCTCATTCAGCTATAAATAGTCTTCCTCCTCACCACGTTGAAGGTTGTTAGCCATTAGGAGTAGCATAGTCTAGTGTAATTTGTAGGGTAACTTTAGCTTAATACAGAGCTTATTGTCCTTTTCATTTACTGTTCTTTCTAAAATCTCTGTATTTCCATTTCATTATTGTAATTCACTTAAGTTTTTAATAAAATTCAACTTTTCTTGAATAATTGTCCACTTCTTTCGAACGCTTGAAATAATGATTTCTGTTGATTTTATAATCTCTCGTAGTCAACATAAGCTCAGACAAGCTCTTCAATAGCCTGCCTGAGCTTATTCAGTTTATAGCTTCTTGCATCTGTTAAATCAGAAATAGCCATAGAGTACAAGTAAGTCTCCTTTTACTTTTTATTTTAGCTTAATCACTACTTTTGTGCTTATTTCATGTGCTGATTTACTGTTTATATCTGCTTATTCTATTATAGTTCTAGGTTGCTTATTATTGATTTCTTTCAGTTTGGTACTCATTAGATTAGCCTTTGATAAAAACTGTCCACTTTAGCATTTAACTGTCTGCTTGAGATTGCTTATTCCTACTGATTGTTAGTGATTGAATTATGCTTATTCAAGTGTTGTCTCACCTAGTTAAGTCTATATGTTCAAGGATTTTTGGCTAAATCAGTTTTCTTCATGTTAAAATACCATAGTAGCCTTCTAAAAGTAGTGTTTGGTTTAGAGTGGTTTAATAGGATAAAAATGGTTTTGGTTAAATTCTGAATTTCTAGTAACTTCATTTTCTGTTTAGTTTAAATTTAGAAGTGATTTAAAGCATTTGTTAGTAGTTTTCAGGCTTTTGAGCAAAAATTCTAAACATTCTAGATTATAACTGATTTTATGAATTGATTTTGGTTAATCTGGATTTAGTAGCAAATAGGTGTAGTTCATGCTTAAAATTGGTTTATATTAGGATAGTGCACCTTTTAACAGTAGGGTACTAGTAGCTTGATAGTCAAAAATCTCAGTTTGCCCCATTTAAAACCCACTGCATCAGCATCTATGTTAGGTCAGATAGGCATTTTCATGATTATACTCTAGCTTCATTAATTGTTAAAATAGTTTATTAATTGCTTTTCTAGGATCTCTAGTAACCATCTTCATTTGCCAGCAGCTTTCATATGTTTAGCTTTTGTTACAGTAGTTTCTTTTTAAGCCTAAACTTGCCCTATTGACTGCTGTTTGCCCTGCACCTACATAAACTGCCCAACCTTGCCCCTTTTCAGCAGTGTCACAAGCTCAGTTAAGCTCCTTTAGGTCTGAATTTTAGATTGCTATTAGTTCATAGTATAGTCTTCTCATTTCTTTATTTGCTTTTCATTTTAGAACTTATCTAGTTAGTTTTATTTGAAACGCCAGTTGCTTCCTTAGGACTGTTTGGGTTTAGCTTTGCACCATTTGATTATTTGTTTGATCTAGTTTGTTAGTTTGTTTAGGCCTGTTTCTTTGATTGTAGTAACTGGTTTTGATTGAATCGTGTTAAGTTTAAGCTTCTTTGTTCCCTAGAATTAGCTTTTAGATACCTCTTAGGTAGCTTATTGATTGCATATTACTTCCTTATAAACCACTTTATGCAAACTGCTTGTTTCGTTAGCTTTTACTGGCTTAACTGATAGGTTCTAAAAATAATGCTTTCACGAAAAGTTTCTAGTTTTCATTGGTTTTCAAGTTTGCAAAAAGAAAAAGTCAAAATAAAATGTTTTCTAAAAAAGATCAGGGGGATTCGAACCCTGGTCTGGATACATCCCGCACCTCAATACCAAACCTGTTAACCAAATGCCCTAGGGACTTATCTCATTAGATCTTTGCACCTTCTTTTACTTAACCACATGTTTTTTATTAGTTGTAATCAGCTTATTACTGCTTATTAGAATTAGCTTTTTGTTAAAATTTATTTTTCTTATCTTTCTTTTGCCATCAGTTAGTTTACAAAATTATTTCAGATTCATCTTTCAACTTTTTCTATTTTTAATCATTTTATTTCTTAATTTTAGTAATTAAATCATATTAATTAAATAAAAAGTTAAAAAATTATTTTTCTTTTTCCAGTAATTTTCTTTTATCTTATAAAACGTAGAAAAACTATTTTCATGTCTATAGGATTAGTATTACCCTAGTTACACTTTTTATCTTGCGCTCGTACCTTAATTTTAAATATCTTTCGCGTTTTTAGAATTTGTTGCGTTTTAAGCTTAGATAACCTTACGTTATTATTTCTTGTGCCTTATTTGATGCTTTTTAGTATAAATTCACTTTCCGTTACCGTCATATCTCACTTTTATCCATTCACGACACGAATCACACGACTTGAATCACTTTTCCATTCACACTTTCGTTGGGACACGACCCGGGGAAATACTTCACGAGTGTTTCTTCGGAAAATATACTTAACCGTACTAAAACGACCGAATCACCGACTTAGGGGCAAGTATTAATCTCATGCCGCATTCTATGTTCCTCAAATTAGGGTATTCAGGATTGAAACCAACCCGTATGAACATCCAACTAGCCGATAGATCAGTCAAGTACCCCTTAGGAATATGCAAAAATGTACTTGTTAAAGTAGGGAAGTTCAAATTTCCAGTCGACTTCGTCATCCTAGAAATGGAAGAAGACGACCTAGTGCCTATCATCCTAGGAAGACCATTCCTCGCAACTGCTCGAGCTGTTATTGATGTTCATGACGGCAAACTAACCCTACGAGTAGGGGACGACAGCCTAACCTTTGACATCAAGGACACAATGAATCTTTCTCTCGAAGCAGCTAACCGGCTATACTTTATCGGTGAAGTCGATGAGCTATCCGATGTGATCGACAATTGTATAGATGAGCAGGTGGAAGCTGGTTGGTTGAGAGATGAATCTTTCATACCTATTTCAGAGAAAGAGAAAACTATAGATGTTAACGCATTCTCCTTCTATCCCAGGCAAGAAACCGAACAACTTGAGCTTCGTAAATCGGAGAACAAACTCAAACCTTCCATCATCGAACCACCCGTGTTGGAACTCAAGGAACTCCCAAGCAACCTAGAATACGCTTTCCTCCAAGGAGAGGATCAACTTCCGGTTATCATAAACTCTTCCCTAAGAAGAGAACAAAAGGGTAAACTCCTAGAAGTTTTAAAAAAAACAAAGGGGTCATAGCATGGAGTGTAGCCGACATCAAGGGGATCGACTCGACCTTTTGCACGCATAAAATCCTCATGGAGGAAGATTATAAACCCACCGTGCAACCTCAAAGGAGAGTAAACCCAAATATCAAGGAAGTTGTAAAAAAAGAAGTCATTAAGCTCCTCGATGCAGGGCTGATCTACCCAATATCTGACAGTCCATGGGTAACTCCTGTGCAGGTTGTACCAAAAAAAGGGAGGAATGACGGTGGTGAAGAACGATAAGGATGAGCTAGTACCCCAGAGAACAGTATTCGGATGGCGTGTGTGCATCGATTATAGGAAGTTGAATGATGCTACCCGGAAGGATCACTTCCCTCTCCCATTCATCGATCAAATGTTGGAAAGGTTAGCAGGACATGAATACTACTGCTTCCTAGATGGGTTCTCAGGGTATTTCCAAATCCCTATCGCCCCTGAGGACCAAGAGAAGACAACGTTTACATGCCCTTATGGCACCTTCGCCTACAAGCGAATGCCCTTTGGACTGTGTAACGCCCCCGCCACTTTCCAGTGATGCATGACAGCAATCTTTCATGAATTAATGGAAGATAGCATGGAGGTCTTCATGGATGACTTCTCAGTCTTTGGGGACTCTTTTGATCGCTGTCTGGCTAACCTTGAGAAGATACTGAAACGTTGTGAAGAGACTAACTTAGTACTAAACTGGGAGAAATGCCATTTTATGGTAAAAGAAGGGATCGTGCTAGGGCACAAAATTTCAGGAAATGGAATCGAGGTAGACCGGGCAAAAATCAAAGCTATATCCAAACTCCCCTATCCAACCACCGTCAAGGCAATCCGTAGCTTCTTAGGTCATGCGGGCTTCTATAGGAGATTCATCAAAGATTTTTCAAAGATAGCTAGACCAATGACTCAGTTGCTTGTGAAGGATGCCCCATTCGACTTCTCTCAAGAGTGCAAGGACGCGTTCGATCGATTAAAACAGGATCTCACGCAAGCTCCAATTATGGTTACCCCTGATTGGAAGCTGCCCTTCGAAATCATGTGCGACGCTAGCGATTATGCTGTTGTAGCAGTGCTAGGTCAAAGGCTTAACAAGCACTTCCAGCCAATATATTATGCTAGTAAGACTATGAATCCCGCTCAAGAAAACTACACCACCACTGAGAAGGAACTATTGGCCGTGGTGTTCGCTTTTGATAAGTTTCGCCAATATCTTGTTCTCTCTAAAAAGTTGTCTTTACAGATCATTCAGCTCTTCGATACCTTTTCACCAAACAGGATGCTAAACCACGACTAATTCGCTGGATCTTACTGTTGCAAGAGTTTGATGTGGAGATTTGTGATAAGAAAGGAGCAGAAAATCTTGCGGCCGAACATCTTTCTCGACTCGAAAACCCTAGTCTTGCTGAGGCCGACAAAAGCGAGATTCGGGAAACATTTCCTAAAGAGCAGCTCATGTTGGTAAACGATTCTGAACCATGGTATGCGGATTATGCTAACTACCTGGCAAGCAGAGTTATCCCTGAACATATGGGCAAGCATGAAAAGAAGAAGTTCTTGAATCAATTAAAGTACTACTTTTGGGATGAACCATTCTTATTCCGAAGATGCCCGGATCAAGTAATCAGGCGCTGTGTTTCTGAGAATGAGGCTATCAATATAATGAAAGAATGTCATGCAGGTCCGTCTGGAGGACATCATGGAATAAGCACTACTGCGCGAAAGGTCTTCGACGCGGGATTCTATTGGCCTACAGTATTTCATGATGTGAGGGTTATGATAGAAGCGTGTGACGCATGTCAAAGAGCTGGGAACATCTCTAGGAGAGATGAGGCCCCTCAGAATTATATACAAGTGTGAGAGGTTTTCGACGTTTGGGGTATCGATTTCATGGGACCCTTTCCATCTTCAGGAGGGAATGAATATATCTTAGTGGCCATTGATTATGTTTCAAAATGGGTGGAAGCGCAAGCCCTTAAGACTAGCGATGCTAGGGTAGTTATTCATTTCTTTAAAAAATTGTTCGCTATGTTCGGAATTCCGAAGGCTCTTATTAGTGACAGAGGAACCCATTTTTGTAACTCGCAAATGGAAAAGGTCATGAAAAGATATGGAGTCTCTCACCGATTCTCCACCGCTTATCATCCTCAAACCAACGGTCAAGTCGAAAATACTAATAGAGCTATAAAAAGGATATTAGAGAAAACGGTAACCAAAATAGAAAGGATTGGTCTTTTAAGCTCGATGAAGCTTTGTGGGCATTCTGAACTGCCTATAAGACACCAATCGGGACAACCCCGTTCCGTATGGTATATGGCAAGGCATGTCACCTTCCAGTAGAACTGGAACACAAGGCATATTGGGCACTTAAGGCTTGCAATATGGATTATACGGTTGCAGGGACAAATAGATTCCTACAACTACAAGAACTCGATAAATTGAGATTAGAGGCCTATGAGTCTTCCATTACATACAAAGAAAGGGCTAAAAGATGGCATGACCAACGGATTAAGAAACCCAAGGAATTTTCAGAAGGAGACAAAGTCTTACTATATAATTCTCACTTAAGGCTATTTCCTGGAAAACTTAAATCTAGATGGTATGGACCTTTTTCTGTGAGGAGCTCCTCTAAAACTGGAGCCGTTGTGTTGGTCGATGACGATGGTAGGGAATTCACTGTGAATATACAACGAGTTAAACATTATCAAGAGAGTGGTAACGAAATGATCAATGAGGAAGACATAACTTTCAACGATGAAGTCACGTAATGTACGGTGACTTTGAGTCTAGCTACAAGACTCGTTAATAAAGAAAAGCGCTTCTTGGGAGGCAACCCAAGCGTTGTGTGTTTTGTTTGTTTGTTTATTTGATTTTATTTGTTTCCGTATGTATGATATTTCTTGTTATTGATTCATGATTCAAACTAACTTGTGAAAATGCTTTATTTTGTTTTTAACTTCGTCTTAACTACATATAAAGGAATTTTGCAAAAGTTAAGTGTAAGGGAAATCTAAATCGGTTTATAAGAACAAATGAACATGAATTATAACAATGTAAATTAACATACATATTAGTATTTGTTTGAGTCAAATGCTTGTATCGAGTCATGATGAATTTTTGCAGGAATTCCAGGAAGTAAGCTCTAGTTTTTCCAGAATTTTTCCGGAAACTTAACATGAGAATTCTGTCAGATCATTTCTGACGGCGTCAGGCATTACAACCTGACGGCGTCAGGCATTACAACCTGACGGCGTCAGGCAGTAATTTTCTGCAATTTTTGAAAGTTTTGTTTTTCTTCCGGAAGTAAAAAGTTTTTGTTAATTCTCTAACTTATAATCTCCAAGAATTCTGCAAAAATATTCATTCCACAAGCATTATATCCTATTATAGATTATACCGCCGATTTTATGCGAGGTTGGCCTTTATCTTTTTTTCAGGTTAACATGTTATTTTAGACAAGAAGATGATTTATATTTTGGAAGGGAGGCTTTGAGCATTCATCTTTCTTGGAAGAAGATCTAACCATGTTACCTCACTATCCACATCAAACGAATCAGGGGAGTATTTGATTTCATTCTTTCATTTTATTTACTTTTACATCTTCTATTTGAACATTGGGGACAATGTTCGGTTTAAGTGTAAGGGGGTAAATGAAGGCACCTTAGAGAATACAATTGCGCTTTATTTTTGTTTGTTTGATAGTAAATTTGTAATAAAACCGAGAGAAATATTTGTTAGGGTAATTTTAGCGCCAATTTAAAATTTTTTACAACATTTAGAAGTGAGACTTTGGTCTTAATGAGAGCGTCTCATGGATAGGAAAATTATATAATTAGCACAAACGTAACACTAAAAATTTTCCACCCCCAAAATATATGAGATTCACCCCTAGAATGGTATGAAAACATCCATCTGTTGATACTATCGATTGATACCGTAGCACTTAGATTTAGAACTTGCGTTAGACCATCTCAAATCCACAAAGGGTGGA
>LBNU01030937.1:16183-57242 GCA_014162995.1 Artemisia annua | reverse complement strand
GGGGGTAAATGAAGGCACCTTAGAGAATACAATTGCGCTTTATTTTTGTTTGTTTGATAGTAAATTTGTAATAAAACCGAGAGAAATATTTGTTAGGGTAATTTTAGCGCCAATTTAAAATTTTTTAAAACATTTAGAAGTGAGACTTTGGTCTTAATGAGCGTCTCATGGATAGGAAATTATATGACTAGCACAAAACCGTACCACTAAAAAAAAATTTCACCCCAAATATGTGAGGTTCACCCCTAGAATTGGTAGGAAAAGCATCAATTTTTGATGCTATGATGTGAGTACCGGTAGCACTTAGATTCTAGAACTTGCGTTAGGACCATCTCAAATCCACAAGTAAGACTACATTCGTGTAGTTAGATCTACTACATGATAAGAGGCATTTGGATTAACCCCTTGTTTTACACCCGTATTTTTGTTATAATTACTTTGGCTACATAAGTCAAATAATTCTCCCACACCCTTTGCGTTGTACCCATTTTTAGTACACGATACCCCTAGTACACCCCTCCGAGCCTATCTTTTCGTTTCGACCTTTGAGCATCTTACTCAAAGTGAGAATTTGTTACACCCCACTTAAATGTACACCCAAATCGCCTTAGCCTACCTTGTATGCACTCACCTTTAGTGCATTATTGTGACAACATTTGTGTTAAACCCTTTGTTAATTATCTAATCGATTACATAGTTGCTAAGTCGAGTCATATCCTTGTACATATTGTTTTGGGACGATTGGGACTCATGGGTAAAGTACTAGTGTAATGGAGTAATGGGGAAGAACAACATTATTACCCCCATATGTGCTAAATATTTTAAAAAGTACTCCAAGTTTTTCAATTATCTTAATTCGAGTCATTATAATAGTTAATTGTAAAGTTATGTAAAAGCTCAAGTGTAAGGGGAGAACCGAGGAACCTATGATGTATTATTTTGGATGGTAGGGTAAGAATGTATGAAAAAAAAATCGAAAAATCAAGAAAAATACAAAAAAAATTAGAAAAAGAAAAGTAGAAAAAAAAATACGGACTACCATCCCGTTTCTTTTATGTTTGTTTATGTTTTTGTTATTTTGTTTTTAGCTTAAGATTGAGTCGAGTCTTGGCTTAGCAACATTGTATAGTGCATGTATTTGATCATGATAATTAACTCGCCACCATTAAAATACCCTTTATTCCAACCAAACCGTGTTTATCATATCCCTACACCTTACGTTACAACCCTTTGGAAAGCCCTCTTTGATAGTTTATCTTAGGTGCTTACGCCTAGTGGAGGAGTAATTGATCCTCTCCCAAGCCTATGGTAATCTATTTGCTATGACAGGTAGTGAGAGATATTTTCCGTTTTCATTTATGAGATATAATTCTATGACACTTGAGAGATGAGAGTATCCAAACACTATTTGTGAGGTGCTAGTGTATGATTTCCGTGCTTATTATGATTAGGGTCGAATGACTATTTGTTGTAATTACTTTTATATTTGTGTTAAATGACCCCTAACTCATATTTTGATTGGAATAAAAGCTCATTTGCTTGAGTATAAGCAAATCCCAAGTGTAAGGGTATTTGATGAGACGAAAAGTGTACTCGTTTTAAGAGGTCATTTAAGCCCTAATTCGAGTAAATGTGATCAAATATTGCCCTAAATCGTTCCTTTTAACATTTTAGGTACTTTTGAGAAGAATTCTGGAAAACATGCTAATTTGGACGTTTTTGGAGCATAAAAGTGAAGAAAATGACAAAGTCTCAAAAGAAGCTGGAAAACCTTCCTGACGGCGTCAGAATCACAAGGTGACGCCGTCAGCCAACATTGACAAAGGAGTAGAATCAGATTACACTAGACGCCCTATGAAGAAAGCAAGATGTTTACACCTGACGGCGTCAGGTGTTAGAGAAAGTAGGCCGTCAGGTGTAATGCTAAAGAGTGACGGCCCAGAGCACATATACATGTGACGGCGTCAGAAGTAGATCTAGGCCATCCGAGAACCCTAATGAAGGCGAGCTGACGGCGTCAGAACCCATAACCTGACGCCGTCAGAATGTAAAATCTATATATAGTTTTCTATTTTTCATTCATGAGTGTGGAACTTTGGGTGCAAGTTTGGGAAAAACCCTAAAGACGAATTTGGCTGTATTTTCAAGGGTTTTTCACCCTTGAATCCTTCATGTTCAATTAAAGATAAGTCCTCACTTAAATTAATCAATATGTCTATGTGTTTGTTAATCATATCTTATGCTTGTCTTTCAATTAACATGCTAGGCTAGATTTTTCTTGTGTTTGCTTAGATCTAATGAAACCTAACTATTAATTATTGGTTGATTGGTGTGTTATTACCTATCTTGGATGAATGTTTCATCAATGTTAGGCTTAAGAAAACTGGCTAAACTCCTATATGGTAACATGCTTGAACGTCTTAAGAAACATGTAACTAATGCGTACTAGGTTATTAAGGTAGTATTTAACGCATGAGCCACTGTTTACAATCCCTATGATTGGGTGCTTTACGCATCGTTGTAGGAGGAGATAAGAGCTCATAGAATTGGGGAGATATGTATGCCACCCCATGAATTGTTAAGGAATACACCCGTCATCCACGCAAGTAATACATGCCCCAATTAACCGGTAAAAGATAGTTAGGGAGTAAGGAAATCTAAGTAAACGCATTTGACTCCATATAAGTTCTCACAACCACAATAGTTTAGTTATTTTATTTTTAATTGCAATTGTAGTTTTTTGGGTTAGTTGACTAGAAACTAATTCCGCCCACTCCTCCAAAACCCAAGATTTTACTTGCTTTCATAAAAATATAAAAATACAAAAATAATCTTCCTTCATTCTTAAACCTTTTAGAGTAGTTTTTCTAACCTAACAAACACTATTCCCTGTGAGAGAACGATCAATCCCCCGTACTTACCACTACACTATACTACACCGACCAGGTACATTGCCTGGTGGGATTGCAAGCTTCTCAAGATCCCTTGAGAGGTAAAACCTGTTGCGTGGTCGCAATCCCACGTCATCACGTAGCGAAGCTTATGAGACAAGGTTATTAATGGCCGACTATGCACCGAGACACCAGAGAAGTTATCCGAAAATGTGATTCATGCCAAATTCACGCTCCGGTTATGAAGTTACCGAAAACGGTGCTGACCTCCGTCATGGCGCCTTGGCCGTTTTACCAATGGGCAATGAACGTGCTAGGACCTCTACCCGAAGCTCCAGGAAAGATTAAGTATGTCATTGTGGCAATAGACTACTTTACAAAATGGATGGAAGCAAAACCGTTGGCCAAAACGACAAGAAAGGAAGTAAAGAAGTTTGTGTGGGACAACATCGTTTGCAGGTTCGGACTACCTAAGATAATCGTTACAGATAACGGGAGCAACTTCATAGGTGATCCATTTAAAAGTTGGTGTGAAAGGTTGAACATCACACAAATCAACACGGCCGTGGCTCATCCCCAAGCCAACGGATTGGTAGTAAGGGCTAACAAAAGCTTAATGAAAGGGTTCAAATCAAGGCTAGGCAGAGAAAGGGCCGGATGGGTTGATGAATTACCGAATGTGTTATGGGCCTTCCGCACCACTCTAAAAACAAGCAATGGGGAAACACCTTTCATTCTGACCCACGGAAGCGAAGCAGTCATTCCGGCCGAGATAGGCATGCCAACCTTCCGTACCATGATGGCGGATGTTAAAAACAACGACAATGAGATTAACCTTAACTTGAATTTGCTGGAAGAACGACGAGAAATGGCAGCAATAAGGGAGGCTAAATACAAAAAGAAAGTGGAGCAATACTACAACCGAAGGGTGCGACCCGAATCATTCAAAGTGGGAGATTTTGTGTATCGAAAGAACGAAGCAAGCCGAATAGAGGATCAAGGAAAGTTGGGACCTAATTGGGAAGGTCCATATCGCATAATAGAAGCCTATCAGCATGGAAGGTACAAGCTCCAGACCATGGACGACGTGGAAGTGCCACGAACTTGGCACGCCATTAACCTTAAGAAATGTTTTATGTAATTGGTAATAACCAAAGGACTAGTTGTACGGCTCGTAGAAGCCACCTTTCTTATTTCTAATAAAATTTCATGAAGCTCCCCCTTTGACGAAGGGAAGCTGCCTTTTGCCTAAAAATATTATTATGAATGTTACATAAGCTGTGGCTATAAGCCAAACCAAAAAAACACCAAGAGGGTTGCCTATTATCACCCACGGCAAAGAGCCGGAAGGTACAAGTTGCCTTGCACCCCAAGAGGGTTGCCTATTATCATCCACGGCCAAGAGCCGGAAGGCACAAGTTGCCTTGCACCCCAAGAGGGTTGCCTATTATCATCGGCGGCCAAGAGCCGGAAGGTACAAGTTGCCTTGCACCCCATGAGGGTTGCCAGAAGGTACAAGATGCCCGAACAACTAAAACCTTAGACGAATTCCGAATATTAATTAAGGATTAAGTACCGAAAGGTACGAGCTGCCTTGACGGCCAAAAGCCAACGTAGAACTATAAACAAAGACCGAACGGTACGAATTACAAGTGAAATTGCGTGTAAAAATTACAATGAAAGCCAATGTACAACTATAAACAAAGACCGAACGGTACGAATTACAAGTGAAATTGCATGTAAAAATGACAATGTTAAGTACCGAACGATTTACACCCCTCGGAAAGTTAACATGTTAAAGCTAAATACGGAAAGAAATAAACAAACATATACGTTCACAAGGAAAGATAAATTGATATATATTCAAAAAATCCTAAGACTATTACATATTTGTTCCGAACGATCACTCAAAAAAGTCGGAATGCCACAAAAAGATGAAACGTTATTACATCATTTAGTCATACTATCTTCCGAGCTCAACATCAGCCATCGGATTAACAAGAACAAGAGTAACATAAAGCTTCACAAGAAGCTCGAAATATCTGAATCCGTAGCCTAAACGGAGATATTCGAGCCTCGGAACACGGTAACCAACAAGAAGAGATGATAAAAGCTTCACAGAGAATTTGCAATACTTGAACCCATATTCTAAATGGAAGTATACAAATCCTCAAGTAACACACCTTCAAACATTTGGAGCAGGGGCACTGGGAGCAGCATTGTCCTGGTCGGACGGGTTTTCAACGGTGGGTCCCTCCTTAGCAACCTGACCATCAGACTGAAGCACTCAGGCAGCCGCCTCCCCAGAGGAGTCCGTGCCTGAAGTACTAGTAGCATTGACCACCGGTTCGGTCGGAGCAGGATCTGGAAACATGCCGATGAGATCTTTGAAGGACCGGAAACGGGTTTTGCTGACCTTCTGAACATATGGATAATCTTTGGAAAGCGCCTGATCAAACAACAACTGATACTTCTGGTCTGCATCCAAATCAATACCTTCCACGGCAGCCTCCAGCAATTTAACTGCCTCCTCCGGCTCATTCCCCAAGTTCGCCCCGTCTATAAGCCCGGACTGGTAAAACAGGTTAAATGGCTCGGCTAAAGTTGTTTTGAACTCGTGACTCCCTAACAAACGACGAACCATCTCTGGAAGGAATTCATTAACAACCCAGTTCCAATCGATCTCTGCATTACCAGCCCTGATAGCTATATCCTGCTTCTCTTGAAGGAGCTTTTTATACTCCTCCTCTTCATTGCTCAGAGTTAACTTGGTTTTGCTGAGCGCAGCCTCCAAAGCCTTGATTTTCTCCGCTTGCTCTGCGGACACTTCCCTCCACTCCTCCTTCTCCTTTTCCAAATCAGAGACCCTCCCTGTCAAACTCAGCTCTCTTTCCGAACAACCAGCATGCTCCAGGCGTAGTTTCTTGAGCTCCTCCGGATCTTTGTTAGAACACTCAGCATGTTCATCTCTGGCTTTCTTCAAGTCCGCTGCCATGTCATCAAACCTCTTCCAATAATCAGCAAAGGTATTCTCAGACGTTTGGTGAGTAGCAGCTAACTTCCGATGGTCTACAAGAAGAGACTCAAAGCGAAAAATGACATCCGCCTGAGCCGTAACATGCTTGCCCAGCGACAACCAAGCCCTCTGGATCGCCTCACCATCTTTGAAAAGGTCCAAATAATTTTCCACCTCCGGAGTAGCCAGATTTATCATCATATCCCGACAAACATTAGCATTATTCATCCGTGTGCCCCTTTTCACGGACCATTCAGGTACATATGGAGCGTCCGAAGCATCATCTCCAACACCTTCTTCTTCAACCATTACCTCCTTACCCGAACGAGAAGAAGCACCTTTTGATCCACCTGAAAATACAAAGTGATATATTTAATAACGCAATCGGTTACACAAGCTATAAAACAAAACATACGGACACAAGAAAACAAAAAGCCATCGTTATTACGTACCAGCACCAGAACCCCCAGCCTGATCACTCGCTTCCTCAACCCCGGAAGACAAAACATCCTTCGGAGGAATAGATCGGATGGGTCTCGATTCCGGGATGTCCCCTGCAACATCCAAATCAATAACTGGAGTCTCGTCAGTCACTTNCGGAGTAGCCAGATTTATCATCATATCCCGACAAACATTAGCATTATTCATCCGTGTGCCCCTTTTCACGGACCATTCAGGTACATATGGAGTGTCCGAAGCATCATCTCCAACACCTTCTTCTTCAACAATTACCTCCTTACCCGAACGAGAAGAAGCACCTTTTGAACCACCTAAAAATACAAAGTGATATATTTAATAACGCAATCGGTTACACAAGCTATAAAACAAAACATACGGACACAAGAAAACAAAAAGCCATCGTTATTACGTACCAGCACCAGAACCCCCAGCCTGATCACCCGCTTCCTCAACCCCGGAAGACAAAACATCCTTCGGAGGAATAGATCGGATGGGTCTCGATTCCGGGATGTCCCCTGCAACATCCAAATCAATAACTGGAGTCTCGTCAGTCACTTTGGTTCTCTTCTGAACTCGGGAAGAGATGTTCCCTCCGGATCGTTTGCTCGGAGGTTTCTTCAGCCCTGCCTTGGTGGCCTGCTCCTTTTTCTTGTCCTTAGCTGCTAAAATCCTATTATCCGGAACCTCAACCTTCCGTAGCTCATCAGTTTTTTCTGGAACCTGAGTGTTGGAATCCAACGGCTTCGTAACATGTATAGCACTGACATAACCTTCCGGGTACTTGTCCCCCTTCTCCACATTAACCTTCTTGCGTAGAAGTGGTTTCTTCAAGTATTCAGACATAGTGACACTTGTTAACAAACGAAACACGCAATTAAACACAAATTTATGATAATAACGACAATAAAGGAAAACTCATGCTTATGACTGAGGCTATACCCCTCCCCTCCTCGTCCCTCAAAGCCGGATGATAACCAGGAAACTCCCAATGGTCAGATAGACCCAAGGCATACAGAATCCCTTGCGGAACTTGTAATGGCTCAATAGGTGTCTCTGCTAGCATCTCGGCATGAGCAATGTTGTATTCATTCCTCGAAAATGGATCGGAAACATCCGAATCCTGATGCCTCCAAGGCATAGCAAACGGGATAGCTTGCCTATCAATCAAGAAAAACTGATGTTTCCAACCCTTCAGGCAGGAAGGAAAATCTTTGAAGCAAACCTTCCTATCCGCATGAACACGTTTTTCAAAAGAAAACCAACAGCCTTGTTTACTAAGTTTATAAAAAACACGGAACAAAGGGGTGGTTGGAGGAATGTGCATGCTCCGGCAATAAACCTCGAAAAGAGTAACACGGTGCATAACAAGCGGAACCAACTGAGAGATGTGAACTTTGAAATACCTAATGACATCTAAAAGGAAAACGGAACGGTAAGACCCCCCTCAAAGAAATACTCCGCGTACAAACCAATAGCGTCATCCGGAAGTTGATTCATCGTCATACCCTTCGGAGGGACCCGCAGATGTAAGTCTTCCGGTATTTTGAAAGTCACAACCAAGGCATGCACATCCGCTTCGTTCAACACAGATTTCCTCTTAAGAATATCCTTCTTAACATGAGGATCTTCCGACAACGAAACATCTTCGTAATTAACCGAGGAAGTGGATTCCGACATAATGAGTCCGAAGGGAAGGAAGGTATAGCCAAACAACAAAAACACTAAAACAAGACACCACGGAACGACACGTACCTCGAAAGATGAAGTAACAAAGTTGCACGCCGGATAACCCTTCGGAAGACGAACGAGAGATTGTCAGAGATGTGCGAAAAACTAGAGAGAGAAATTACAGCGGTAAAAATGAAGTAAAAACTGTGCTATTTATAGGCAAAACGAGGACGCTAAACGACACATCTGTCAGAGGAGACGCGTGGCGTCATGTGGACCGCACGATCAAGCACGCACACACGTGCCATGATCAGAAGACACGGTAGAAACGACGGCGCTCTCTCTAATTACCTTTGGCATTTTGCACACGCGTTTAAAACGACAAAATCAGACGATACCCTCCGGAAAACAACTAAAAAGCAAACTTCTTAGTATCACACCATTGGTAGGGGTGTCAATCGGGTTATCGGGTCGGGTTTGAGGCTTATCGGGTCGGGTCTATTGGGTTTTGAAAAAATAAAAAATAACCCGCAACCCGACCCGATAAGCTATCGGGTCTATCGGGTTCGGGTCTATCGGGTTGCGGGTTATCGGGGTGGGTCTATCGGGTTATCGGGTTACATGCTAATCTCATCCCACAATTTACTTTATTTATTAAAATACCGCTAAACATGAAATTATTACAGGACATTTTTATTTTTGAGACTAATATATAACAGAAAAACAATCAGTTCAAAATATATTACAAGTAGCCATAAGCAGTTATGTCATTTTTTTTACCATTTTTTCCCACTTGTAGCACCAAGTTATATAATAGTGAAAAACAACTATGCTGCCTACTCATGCAAATATGCAAATACCCTAGAACCACCTTCCAAATTCATGGCATCTCTAAATCTGCCACAGGTAACCTAAAAAATGTGGTTCACGTACAGAGATAATTTTGTTCCTAAACAATTTGACTTGATACCTTGTACAACTATATGTATATGAATTAAAAAGATGCAATTTATAAATTTGTTCAAGAGTTTTGACCAATAGACTATAATAAATAGGCAATAGCTCAAAAATTATAGATTTGTTAATGGGTCATTAGAGCTTATCGGGTTTATCGGGTCAACCCGATAACCCGATAACGAACTAATTAAAACCCTAACCCGACCCTATTAGGTTATCGGGTTTATCGGGTTGACCCGATAAACCCGATAAGCTAAGTTGGACCCGAATCAACCCGACCCTATAAGGCCTTATCGGGTTCGGGTCGGGGTCGGGTCGGGTCGGGTCAACCCATTTGACACCCCTAACCATTGGCGCGACCAATACTATGATACTGGGGGGACATGTAGGCGTATGTGTCCTCCGGACCCATGCCGAACGGAACGAAGCTCCGGACTTATGGCAGGTGAAATGGACTAATATCCGGAGTGAGCAGACGGATGTCCGGACGAAACAAACCAATATCCCCCAGACCATTACTTGAACGACTGCATCGTTCCGGATAACCTAACCTTCCGAATAAGCGATAATTACCCAAAGGAAAGTACAAACAAGTACAACAAAGTACACGATAGTGGAGCTTAATTTAGCGAACACTAAGGGACTAAGTACAAACAGGCTAGCATCCCATGTTGGCTGCCTATAAATAGAGGAGAAATCCTCACTTAATGTTAACTAATTTTCTCTCTCTCTTTCTATAATTTTCGATTACTCTTCTCTCTCTAAAAGTACTTACTCTCACGCCGGAGGTTGGTCCTGGGATACATTCCCGGGGCGAGACTAACAGACGTTTCTGTCTTATAGGTGACCGAAAGGACAGGGACGTACGAAAGACCATAAAGAATCCGAAGGACCAATCATTGTCCGGAGGATTCATTTCGCTTGTTTGTGGTAAGCGCAAGATTTTACCTCAACACCGTTCAAGCTCGCCGTGTGACGTGGAGGAGGCTTTTGCCTCGTTGTAGCTCGCCACCACACCAGGTGGCGCTCGTCGTGCCTCGTCACTTAAACCCTCTTCATGAATTCGACGAGCTGAAACAACTGATGGGTTGCAGCTTTTTCATTTTTTTATTGTTTTATTTGTGAACGTGTATTTGAATGAAATGAATAAAAAAAATAAAGGTGTAAGTAGTGGGCCCCAAATGAGTAAGTTGAGTTTAGTTGTGAGTGAGGAGGGGGTTAGTTGTGAAGAGGTGTTGAGGTGATGTGGAAGATGTGGGCCCCAAATGAGCACTTCATGCTCTTCACCACATCTTCCCCTCTAAGGTTAAAATAACATAGTAAAAGGGAGTTATTCATTTGTGGTATTTGAGAGAGAAAAAAAAAAGACCAAACCAAGAAATGACCACCTTGCCCTTATGTGAAAGTTACGTGATGACCCTCACCAACCTTAACTAGTGAATGTTAGAAAAAGTATTGTTGGGCTTGCGAAGTGGAGACGTTGGGGAGAAATGGTGTATTTATTTCAAAATTGAGATGAAACGTGTTGTTTTGGCACAACTTTAGGGACAAATGATGTGCTTTACTCTATGAATAGAATAAATGGTACATCTTGTTGTTACTTTCTAGCAATAACTTGTTTTGGGTCCGACTCACCTTCTTCAAATATGATATTTCCTGTATGATTTCTAGTAAAGTTTTAAAGGTGTTTAATTTCTTTTGTTGCTAAAATGTCCGGTTGGTCATAATTTTAGCGGCTTATCTTATCTTATTGTTATATATGTTAGTGGGTTATGTTATGTTTAGGCCCATTGTGATAATTTTAGTAGGCCTAACCTATGTTATTTATATTTATATTGTATTTGGTACATTACATTAATCAATCAATTACAAATATAATCCAAACTGGTATTAGGAGGTCCCCGGTCCACCTACTGGGTCCACTTCCATAATCCAAAATAATCCTAACTCAATCCAGGTTTCGTTTCATCCCATGGTCACTCGTTCTCAGCATTGGCCTCTTCATCAGCTCGATATCAAGAACGCATTCTTACACGAGGATTTATCTGAGACGGTTTATATGCATCAGCCTCCTGTTTTCAGGACCCGCATTGTCCTAATCTTGTTTGTTTATTGCGGAGATCTCTTTATGGTATTAAGTAGGCTCCTCGGACATGGTTTCAACGATTTGCTGCATATATTACCCGTGTTAGTTTTTTTCATAGCCATTGTGACTCATATTTCTTTATCTATTGACAGTGACTAACACTGCTTATTTTCTTTTATTACTTCTTTGCATTAGGAGTTTTCTAAAACTATCCTTGCTTCTCTTAATTATTTTCTTGGTATTTCTGTTACACGTACTACGAATGGGTTGTTATTTGTCTCAACATAAGTATGCGGTTGAGATTCTTGTGAGGGCTCATATGGTTTTTGTGATTTGGACACCTGTTGATACAAAATCCAAATTAGGGGCTGATGGTGATCTTGTTTCTGATCTGACATTATATCACAGTCTTGTAGGTACTTTTGTGTCTCACGTTCACACGTCTTAATATTTATTTTGTAGTACAACAAGTTTGTCTTTATATGCAGGATCCTCGGGAGCCTCAATTTTCTGCTCTTAAAAGGATTTTGCGGTATATTTGTGGTACTTTAGATTATTGGTTATAGTTGTATTCATCTTCCACTACATCTTTGGTTGCTTAATCAGATGCAGATTGGGTTAGTTGTCCGATTACTTGTCGATCTAATTTGGGTTATTGTGTGTTTCCTGGCAAGAACTTACTTTCGTGGTCCTCTAAGCGTCAATTAACGCTTTCTCGGTCTAGTGTTGATGCTGAGTATCGTGGTGTTGCTAATGTTGTTACCAAATGTTGGTTGCAGAATTTGTTACGATAGCTTCATACACCCTTATCTTCTTCTACTTTTTTGTATTGTGATAATGTTAGTGCAGTTTACTTATCATCTAATCTGGTTTAACATCAGCGCGCGAAGCATATTGAGAATGATATGCATTTTTTCGTGATTTAGTTGCTGTTATTCAGGTTCACATGCTTCATTTTCCATCTCGTTATCAATTTGCTAACATCTTCACTAAAGGGCTTCCTACTGCATTATTTTATGAGTTCCATTCCAGTTTAAGTGTTCTTCGTTCTCCCGCTCTAACTATGAGGGGTTGTTAGTGCGTTATGTTATGTGTAGGCCCATTGTCGTATTGTTAGTAGGCTTAGCCCATGTTAATTGTATTTATATTGTATTTCGTACATCAAATTAATCAATAAATCAAAATTACAATCCAACAATATGTAGAGAAACATATGGTTCAAATGCTAGTTTTGTGATCTTGATTAATTACAGAACTTATTTAGAACTTTAATTTAAAAGAATACGCATATGTTAGGCCAGGGTCTTGTTATCCCCATGCATATGTTTCATAAATTGTTTTCATAAATTGTTTATAACAAGTGGGCTTTACCCGCGCATTGCAGCGAGATAAAAAATTAATCAACAATAAGTCTTTGGTTTCTTTAGTTTCAATTAAACATCCCGACATAATTATTTTTATTAAATATTGTAATTATGGACGTTCTTTGTAAAGAGAGGATCTGAATTGGACTATTTATGTAATATTTTGTAACACACGCAATCACTAAATTTAACTTAGAAACCTTTACTGAAATTGGTAGGTAACTAAATTAACTATTTGTGTAAATTTTTGTTACACAAACAGTCACATATTTAATGCAAGTATTGTTTCTGTAATCGAATTTAACTGCAGGGATGGATTTTGCAATATGTAAATTTAACCTAAGGACCATTATTAAAATCAATAGGTATTTTAGCAATGTTATATAGATTATGTTTGGCAAAAGTAGCTGTGAGCGGTAGCATTGAGCTGTGAGTAGTAGCTGTGAGCTGTAGCCACAGCTCACTGCTCACAGCTCACAGCTTCTTATGTTTGGCACAAAGCTTTTTGGAGCTTTTTGGGGCAACGAGCGGTGAGCAGTGAGCTTTTTGGTTTTTATTCTTTCTTATTTATAAGTACACATTATCATTCTTCCGCTATGTGAAAACATTCTTATTTATACGTACACAGTATCATTATTATTCAATTATGGGAAAATAACCCTAACTTACTACACTTTTTGCTAACCGTTGTGACAAGGCGCGAACTGAAAGCACAACCACAAATAAAGTCCTTTGATATAGGCAAAATTCAAAGACACTTCCGTAACACTAGGGTTAGTTTCCAACCAACAATGTGAATCAAATCACTCTAATCAACACCACTTCATTCTAACCATCATTTTTTTTTTTCAATTTTTTTACAATCAATCCATTCACAATTTTTTCAGCTTCACTTCTTCGGACAATCACTACGTATCATTTCATTCAATATTAGCCATACTAATTGCTGACTTTTTTTGAATGTAGCGATTTTGTTCGAATCAAATTCGGATGTATGAGCATTAATTTTGAACATTGGATGGTATGTGCATGTGTAATTTTTTAATTGATTAAATTATGCTTGTATTTGTAGGAATTGAGTTTGTGTTGATGATTTTGTTAGGGATCATAATTTTATGATTTGATTTGACGTGACGGCGGCGTTTTCATGGTGGAGAGATTTGCGTTCTCTATTGATGATGAAGGAATTTGTAATCACATTGTTAATTCGTATATGATATTCGGATGGTATGTTACTATTTTTGTCGCCTTACGTTACTACTTTTAAGTAAATATAATGTATTGATGATCTTGTGGGAGGACTTTATGCAACTCATATACACTTATATGAGGCATTACTGTTTTAGGAGTTTTAGCGTTTATCTTGCCTCAAGAGGATAGACTCTAGTATCGTCTTATGTAGCAAATAAATTCTATTAGATATAGTCTTAACTCTTAATACGGTCTCAAGAGGATATCAATGGCAGAATATGGTCTTAAAAATTTGAAGTTTTAAGTACCTGGACATCATCTTACCAAGTATACACTTAAAGAGAGCTTGTAGAAGTGCATCAAATATATAAGAGAAATCGTGATTATAGAAAATACTATTATTATACGAATGATTGTTATACTTCAAACCATCTCCAAGGTGGCCTAGTCATAAAACGCCGGTGCGTACATCAGAGCCACAAAAAAAAAAAAAAAAAAAAAAAAAAAAAAAAAAAAAAAAAAAAAAAAAAAAAAAAAAAAAAAAAAAAAAATGAGGCTACCCTTTCTTCGGGTAGTCTAAATAGGGATCCCTCTCCAGTTTGAAGTAGTGGGTGAGTGGGTGCAGTTAGAAGTATATTGTTTTCAATGATAAAGGTGTTTACTCTTCATGATTAGAATGATTATTCTTGAGTTAAAATCTCTTCTTATTCCCCCAAGGTGTTACATATTTTTATGGTACCATAATTCAAACTGAGACGAGTCTCTGTAACTAATATGCAGGCGACTACAGAAAAAATCACTGTAGGTTCTCAAGTATGGGTGGCCAACCCATCAGTGGCTTGGATTGATGGAGAAGTATTAAAAATAGATGGAACAGAAGCTGAGATACGAACTGCTGATGGGAAGAAAGTAAGCTGATCATATACGTTTGTTAAATGTCGTTCGGTTCAATTTTATTAAGTTCCAGTGTTAATTTTAGCTACCAAAACTGAGAAAAGAGTTGTCAGAATTTCTTCTTTACTTAAACTGTATGCTTTACTGTGTATAGGTTGTCACAAAACTATCAAAAATATACCCGAAGGAGATGGACTATCCTGATGGTGGAGTTGATGACATGACCAAGCTTTCTTATTTGCACGAGCCTGGAGTTTTGCATAACCTATCTATTAGATATCAAAGAGATAAAATCTATGTAAGAGGATGTCCAAATTTATTTTCATTTATTTGTTCAGTGTTGTGGTGAAAGAAAACTAGTGTAGCAGTTTTGACCCATTGTGAATTTGGGTCGTAATTTATCTCAGATGAGTAACTAAAAATATTATCTGGCAGGTTAGAGGTTGCCAAAAGTCTATTATTTTGCATACTAAAGTATTTGTAACTTTTCTAGAAGTTTCAAAAATAATTGCACCCCATTCATCCCATACTAAAGATGACTCCTCTAACTTGAACCCATTTTGACCTATCACCCAACCCACTCATTCAGCCACCTCTAGTGTTACCTTGGATTATTGCAGCTTTGTGAGGCTTATTAATAATATTATGTCATACTCTGACATTGTGACAGACTTATACAGGCAATATCCTCATCGCCATTAACCCATTTCAAAGTTTGCCTCACTTATATGATACTCACATGATGGAAAAATACAAAGAAGCGCAGTTTGGGGCTCTAAGTCCTCATATATTTGCAATAGCAGATTTGGCTTTCAGGTGATAATAAATTCTGTTAGTATTTTACCAGTAAACCAAACGATTACACTGACATGCTTACTTGAAATGAATCAGGGAAATGGTTAATGGAGGAAAAAGCAATTCAATCTTGGTCAGTGGTGAAAGCGGTGCGGGTAAGACTGAGACTACTAAAATGCTCATGCGCTATCTTGCATATGTTGGCGGTCATAAAGGCTCTGAAGGACGAACAGTTGAACAACAAGTTCTAGAAGTAAGATGGCAAAGTAACTTCATTTTGTTTCTGTATCTCTTTAAATGGTTCATTGAACCAAAGGATAATTACAACTAATCTAACGAGGGTATCTATCAGGCTCATTGCTAGTGGAGCAAGTTTTACATTGAACCTAGCATTAAACTATAAACGCAATGAATTTGACACATTACTGTGGATGGAAGATACACTTTTTAGAACATGGCATACATTTTCTTCAGCTCTCAAGTCCTATTAATTCTTAGTTTGTGTACCTATTCACAATATTTGACAAATTACTGTGAATTTGACATATTAATGTGATCCAGAGCTGAATTTGTGTACCTACTCATGAAAGATATCACATCGGAGATGACCTGGATAGTGATGTCAAATAATTTTTTATTTATTTATTTATTTTATTATTATTTTTTTTTTAATTACAAAAGACTGAGCCTTTATTTCGATAATCAGTTTGCCATTCATGTTGTGGTAATTTATGCTTATAGGTTATTTTCTTTGCTTTGCCAAGCTAACCTTTTTAATCGTCTTCAATATTTGTAATGCAGTCAAATCCTGTTCTGGAAGCATTTGGCAATGCAAAAACTGTTAGAAATAACAATTCCAGGTGCGGAACTATTAAAGTTATGCTACATCAAGCTATATTTTTTTTGAACGGCTATACTACATGAAACTTGGTACTTGTAGAATTAATTACCTCGGCTGAAAATTTCCTGATACCTTGCTATCTTGCTGCAGCCGTTTTGGAAAATTTGTTGAACTTCAGTTTGATAAAAATGGAAGAATATCTGGAGCAGCCATCCGGACATACCTTCTAGAAAGATCTCGTGTTTGCCAAATTTCGGATCCTGAACGCAACTATCACTGTTTCTATCTCCTTTGTGCAGCACCTCCAGAGGTTGTTTACATGCATTTTTTATTTTATATGCTTATATAAAAATCCCTGTGATCAATAACTAAAACTGTACGTAACTTACGTAAAGAGTGCTAACTCTTTTCATAACTTTCTAGGAAACCAAGAAATATAAATTGGGAGATCCTAAGTCGTTTCACTATCTCAATCAATCAAATTGCTATGAGCTTGTTGGCGTGAACGATGCTCGTGATTATCTCGCTACTAGGAAAGCCATGGATATTGTTGGAATAAGCAAAACGGAACAGGTTTTTAAATCTTCAAACAGGATTATTAGTTATTTTCTTTTGTGTAATAATCTGGCAGTAACATGCCATTTATTTCAGGATGCAATTTTCAGAGTTGTGGCATCAATTCTCCATCTTGGTAATCTTGAATTTGCCAAAGGGGAAGAGATTGACTCATCAATTATTAAAGACGATAAATCCAAATTTCATCTTCAGATGACAGCAGAGTTGCTAATGTGTGTCTTCATTTCTGTGACTATACGCCTACGTTTATGTGTGTTTAGGATAGCATGTATCATGAATTTTATGTCTACATTTCCAGGTGTGATATACATTGTCTTGAAGATGCATTACTTAAGCGTGTGATGGTTACTCCAGAAGAAGTTATTAAAAGAAGCCTTGATCCAGAGAGTGCAACCTTCAGCAGAGATGGTTTGGCTAAGACCTTATATTCTCGTTTATTTGACTGGTAAATTCAATGTTTCAAACTGATTGTCAAGATGGGCAGGTCGGGTAACGGGTTGGAATGGGTCATTTTTTAGCATGGTTGATTGTATTGGATTGACCAGCAAGTTAATTTTTTCCCATTTCTAAAGTTCTAAACTACGGTTAATTACATTAATGATTATTGAAAGTATTGATTACAATAATAATGTAAATCTTATTATTAAAGGAGGATGTATGCGGTAAAAAAAATGGCTTGGTTACAATCCATTTGACCTGCACCCTTTCTAGCTAGTTAGGTTTATTTGACCTGTTCTAGATAAAATACAACCCACCTCTAGCTAATTTTTTTAGTAAATGGGTATAAAGTACCACATCTAATGCATTTTACTAAGTTATTATATCATGCACAATTATTCAATTAAGTTTCTTTCAGTACATTAACTTTGCATGATTATTCATATTTACAGGTTGGTGGATAAAATTAATGTGTCAATTGGGCAAGATCCAAAGTCAAATTCTCTCATTGGCGTCCTTGACATTTATGGTTTTGAGAGCTTTAAAACCAACAGGTAAAATTTGTATGTTGAATGATTATTAGTATAACTGCTTTTTGTATGACTTGTGATGATTTAATCCTAATTCTTATTGTTTTCACTTGTGCAGTTTTGAACAGTTTTGTATTAATTTTACTAACGAGAAACTGCAACAGCACTTTAATCAGGTGTGCCTTAAGTGCTTTTGACAAAAATCTGTTACTATTCTCTATGTGAAGATATAATTGATTTCCAGTATTATTTGTCCCCTTTAAACAGCATGTCTTCAGGATGCAGCAAGAGATATACACCAAAGACGAAATCGACTGGAGCTATATAGAGTTTGTAGACAATAAGGACATCCTAGATCTTATCGAAAAGGTTCTACTTATAAATTTAATTTATGAAGCTCTCAACTCATTAAATCGATGCTTACACATTTCTTGCTTCACAATCTCAGTAGATTTAATTTCACTAATACAAGTAAAATACAAGTACTTATATATAACAACTAGCATATATATGGTACCCGCGCAAAGCAGTGATGATGGATAATTTCCAGTATTTTTTATTTTATTTTTATTTTTGGCGGTTTTGTGGCTGTGATAGTGGGGGGAGATGTAGTGGTGTGAGAGATTTGTGGGGATGGGGGATAGAGTGATGTGTCATATTTTTATTCGGTGGGAAAAAGAGAGTCATACGGGGTAGGTTTGGATAGATTTGAAAATTCTAAGTTAGGTTTGGGATGTAATTGCTTTATAATATAGTATAGTCGTATAGATAGAGGGTATAGAGATGATGCATTAGACTAATGCTCATATTGTATATATTTGCAGAAACCTGGTGGGATCATTGCTCTACTTGACGAAGCCTGGTAAGCAACATTACTCAATCCACACACAGAGGCTCATATCCGTGATTATTTGTGTTTATATTCACGTTATTTATGTATTTACTTTCAGTTGTGCTATAGAAAAACATAAATAGGTAAAATAGTTGTGAGAAAATTTGTGTGTGTGTATGTGTGTGTGTGTGTGTGTGTGTTCTAGGCACACATATTTCGATAATATATCTTTGTATGGGATTCTCGTTAGCTCATATTTAACTGGCTTTTTTCCAGTATGTTTCCCAAGTCAACTCCTGATACATTTTCAAACAAGCTCTATCAGACATTCAAAAATCACAAACGATTTATCAAACCAAAAATGGCACGCTCGGATTTCATCGTTGCTCATTATGCTGGAGAGGTAATGTAAATAAATGAGATTTAGAAGGCAAAAATGCTGTTAGTATCTCTTTAGGCTCAATTAAAGCATGCACTTTTTAATTAATTTTCAGGTCCACTATCAGTCGGATCAATTCCTAGACAAAAATAAAGATTATATTGTTCCTGAACATCAAGATTTGTTGAGTACATCGAAGTGCTCTTTTGTATCAGGGCTCTTCCCTCCACCTCGTGAGGATGCAACCAAGTCATCCAAGTTCTCATCTATTGGTTCTCGCTTCAAAGTAAGTATTCTCTTAGATATTCTTTTAACACCATTAGAGAATGATACAAAGAGAAAATAGTAATAAAGTTAGAGATACAACTGGCTCTTCTCAGATGGATGAGAAAGTGTATGAAAATAGGGAGATAAATAGAAAGAGGTAAAAGGTACTGTGAATTGTTTAACACCCTTAATATGAGATTTAAAATTTCTTTCTTTTATAATTAATGCAGTTACAGCTTCAACAATTGATGGAAACTTTGAATTCAACACAACCCCACTATATCAGATGTGTGAAGCCAAATAATCTTCTTAAACCTTCCATTTTTGAGAATGTCAACATTATTCATCAGTTACGATGTGGGGTGAGTAGATTGCACATAATGATGTTTGAACATCAATTATAAAATCTTGTATTCATATTCGAAGTGCTTTTACTCTTCATGCAGGGGGTTCTAGAGGCAATTCGTATCAGCTGTGCTGGATACCCTACCTACAAAAGTTTCGCTGATTTTGTTAGTAGATTTGGCCTTCTGGCTCCACATGTTTTGCGGGCGAAGTAAGTAAATTTCATTTTAATATACAAGTAGAACAAAAGAGCATGGATGTGTTTACATATGATCACGTGTATCAACAGTCATGACAAGAAGGATGGATGTAGACAGATTCTGAATAAGGCGGGGATGCGGGGGTATCAGGTAATAAAGTTTTATTAGGTTCTGAAAGGATCTCAAGTTTTGTGCTTATACATGTAAAAATGTCATATGTTCATCTTCTTGAGTGTTTTCTCTTCAGTCTGTTGCTATCCTTTGCACAGCGTTTGGTTTTTTTTTACTTGTAGTCAGGAATCATTATGGTATAGAGGTGATAGTAGGCTTGAATCACCTAGTCTCACATTCCCATACCCTTCAATCAAAGACAGCCTTAGTCTATCCCACAGTGTAGCCAAATATTATGCTGAAAGTAAACTAAGAAGCAATGATGGTTAACAAGTGCCTAATTTGTTGTGACTTTAACTTCCTGATCAGTCTTTTATGGAATAACAGGTGAAGATAGCATAGATGCGCATGATATGATTTTGAAAGTAGTTGACATATTAAAGAAAATTAATTTATATCTTGGTCATTAAACGTAAAGTGAAAACTTGATATGTTGCTGCACTTGTATATAGTTATGACTGTGGTAGAGGCAAGCAGTTACGCGATCTTAAAATATGAGGGGACTGGATGATATTTAGAGTGGGATCCGATGGTATTGTTATATAAATACTGGTTCTTCCAGCTGTTAAACGAGTTTATCCTATTTCTGTTCTAGCAAGCAATTATGTTTTTGGTGTTTTCTGTTTAACTTTTGTAGAACATGGACATGCTAGATAATAATCATTTTTTTAAAAGATATTTAATGTATTGATTGTTTAAATCTCTAGGTTCTAGCCATTTGCATTACTTTATACTTATAATGTGTATATATGAGATGGCAGATTGGAAAAACCAAAGTTTTTCTTCGAGCTGGTCACATGGCTGCTTTAGACGCACAGAGAGTGGAAAGGATTAACAATGCAGTCGTTTTTATTCAGAGAATGTCAAGAAGTTGTATCATTAGGAAGCGCTTTCTCGCTATGGCGAATCTTGCCCTCGCCTTGCAAACTTTATGCAGAGGTTTGTCTTTCCAGTAAACTGTCACATGAGACGTGTTTTTTTACCCAAACTGTGTAAACGATAATTGGCACATTTCTAAATCATACTAAATAGAGATGGAACTTTTACCCATACATCTAAAAAAATGGGATGATCGGGGTTGTTATTACTCATAGGTTCTACGGGTAAGTTGAAAACTTGGTTAGGTCGAAACTCGAAAGTGACATGCTTACAATCTCTTAATGTCTATATTCAATGTATGTCAATGTATGTCATGTGAGTATGTGACTCATGTCATTATTCCTCACACACACTTCGTTGGCTTTTTTTAATAGGAAAGCTTGCTTCTAAGATGTATGAAGATATGAGAAAGAGAAGCCTCTCAACTAAAATCCAGACTAACTTTCGGCGGTACACATTGAGGTCGTCCTACAACAGACTGCAGCATGCAGTTGTCCTCATCCAGGCCGGTCTGAGAGCCATGGCTGCTCGCTGCGAACTCAGATACAGGAGACGACACATGGCAGCTACTAAATTAGAAGTCAGTACCTGGTATTCATTCACTTATAAATATATTTTTAGTTTGTTCTAATATGAGTCAGTTCTATATATAGGCCAAATGGCGCGGTCATAGAGAACATAAACGCTATAAGAAACTCACAAAGGCAACGGTTACCACACAATGTGGATGGAGGTCGAGAGTTGCTAGAAGAGAGCTTCGTAGATTAAAGATGGTCAGTTTTCTTTTTTTCATACGCATTACAGACTTAGAGTGATAGGTCTTGCTTTGAGATTGTAGTATTCTTGAGTAGTGACCAGAATTAGTTTTATTTTCTTTAGTAGGACAAAGTTGACACTTCATTACTACCCTCTTTTTCTCCCTATCTCACCACCACCCCACCCATACACACAACACAAGAAAAGCAAGGTGAAAAAACCTACTTCCCTTATAAAACCTGATCTGGAATTTTTTGTAGTTAAGTTTATACATTTCATCCGCGTAGGTTCATTAATAAAGCTATTCTGCAAGGCCTATTGGCCAAATGTTGTTATCTACCTTTCGAAGCAAAATGTACAGAGAATTTATTTACTGATTGCGCAACCCGTACATTAGAGGCTGAATTTCAATGCTGCAGAAACCATGGTTTCTAACTATTGTTTTTCTTATATGCAACATTTATAGGCTGCCAGGGATACTGGTGCACTTCAACAAGCGAAGGAGAATCTTGAAAAACAAGTGAAAGAGCTGACACAGCGTTTAGAGTTAGAAATACGTTTGAAGGTAATATTACTTTGTTTTCAAAGATAATCTTCCATTTTTTTGTCTGGTTTTTGTTTGCGTTTCATAAGTGGATATTACTGTGATAGGACTCAACTACCCATATCAAAAAACACGCAAAATAGTGAACAATTTAGGTTGGCTGGTGTTCGATAGGTAGACTGGCTCACTAAGGATGCCCCATTGTAATTCTTTAGTTGCTTAATATATCAAATTCATAATAGCCCTCCTACAAACTCCCTATAACCAACAGAGTTAGCTCAGTTAGCCACCTGAGTTCCTTCTGGAGCTTGGGGAAGGGTTTTACCCGGGTTCGAGTCTCGCAAGTGACAAAGAAAATCCGGATTTTCCTCTTAGTGCAAAGTCGTGAGTTCTAGGAGTTTCACTTTGCGGGTCCCGGGACCTGTCCTTTTGGATGGTTTAACTCGGGGGTTTCAAGTGGTGCCATTCTAAATAAAAATAATAATAATAATAATAATAATAATAATAATAATAATAATAATAATAATAATAATAATAATAATAATAATAATAATAATAATAATAATAATAATAATAATAATCATATCCTACTATAACCACTAACTATGATATATATCTAAAAGAAAACCTATGTATCTAATAAATTAAAATTAATACTTATCTAATAAATTAAATAACAATACGGGACCCAACGCATTGTTTGACTGGAAAGGGAAGGGAGGCCGTCAAATAAGTTTTGTGGATTATTGCTGGATACCCTTTTTTGTCTTTTTTACTCATGCATTGAAAATGATTGAGCAATTTCTGAGTTGCTGTGATAATCTTCATAGCGTGGGTTAGGTCACACAAGAAATTCATTTTGTGTCATTTACAGACTCTTTGTCACATGGTCATGTAATCATCAAAGGACAAGTAGATACATCAGTTGTTTGGGACTGATTTCAACCT
The DNA here is from genome assembly GCA_014162995.1 of Artemisia annua. NCBI lineage: Eukaryota > Viridiplantae > Streptophyta > Magnoliopsida > Asterales > Asteraceae > Artemisia > Artemisia annua. The sequence continues at coordinate 34,215 of LBNU01030937.1, read as the reverse complement.
CAAATTGTTGAAATGCATGTTACCTTATCATGCAGACTGAATTAGAAGAAGCATTACGTGGCAAGGAAAGTGTGTCTGCAACAAAAGGGTCTGACTTGGAAAATATTGACAGTTTAATTGCAGAAGTGGAAAAGTTGACGGTAATTGGTTTCCTATAATTTTTATCCTTGCAATACAGTTATTTATATGTGCTACACCTGTTCACTAGATGGTTTTAGCCAATTTACTGTAGAAGTATCTTAATGTGATAATTAGAGGTGGCAAAACGGGTCGGGCGGGTGACAGGTACTTTTGCTACTGGTTGCAGTAAACCACTTCTTCTTTTTTTTTTTTTTTTTTTTCCTTTCAAAACTATCATCTAAAAAAAGTAGTGTCTTTAATGTCATCACCAAACTATATTACTACAATATTTACCTAATTTTTGGCATAGACTCATGCATAAGCTTGTCCTAAATAAATATTTAGTGGAAGACTTTTGACCCGTTTAATCCATTTGACCCTTTTTTGACTAAATTTTATTATTCTTCCCATTTGATCTGCCACTTGTATATAAAACAAAATTCTACCATTCTCAACTGGTTCAAGTGTTCAACTATGTCGAGGCACAGGCGATAAGTAATATAAGTTTTGATCACTCGTTCTACTATGACTATGCCACATCATCAAACAAAATTTAAAATACTGATTCTACCAAATCAATGACTCTTTTTTTTAATGATGAATTAAAAATATGAGGAATTTTTGGAAAAATCTTAACGGGTATGGCTATCTAATCTTGAGATTTATCTTCAACCTTTCTTCTTTTTATCTCTCTCGTATCTTGATTTTTAATTTTTTTAAGGCATCTTAATCTGTAATTTACCAGCATCACACACTTATTGGTATGCAGGCTTTATTAGAATCAGAGAGGCGACGGGCTGATGAATGTGAGAAGAAGTATGCTGAAGCCCAGGAAACAATCCAAACTATGAGGATGGAAGAAACTGAAAGAAAGGTACTTCAAATTCAAGTCCATGACTGCTTTTTCCTATAGTCCACCTTAGAATGTGGCATATATATGCACTGTATTTATAATTTTTCCCAAATTAGTACGAGATGCGTGATATCATGAAATCAAACTAGCCATATATCAAAGAACATGAGAGGGAAATAAATTCGGAGGGCACCAAATTTTATTAAGCATTCCTGGAGAAACTGTATGATTGTTACAAAGAACTTGTGCTAGTTTTTCTATTAGCTGAGACTTGAATTAGGCTTGTGTCTAATCACATCAACTCATTTTGTTTGCAAATGTCTTTAGAATAAGGCAATAATTTTCCACAATTAATGATGACTCTACTAGAAGGTGGGGAATATGTGAACATTCTAAATGGGTGTTAACATGGCTATGTCCCTTGTTTGCTGAAGTACAGGGTGCTCTCTTTAGAGCAAGATGCTTAGCTTCTTTTAGTTGTTTAGACCTTGGATGCAAGATTGTCAGATCTGAATTTTCTCTCTTCACTCTTTAATTTATTTGTAAATCACCCATCTTATATAGCACTTATTGGTATGCAGGCTCTATTAGAGTTGGAGACACAACGAGCTAATGAATCTGAGAAGAAGTACGCTGAAACCCTGGAAACAATCGAAACTATGAAGCTGGAAAAAACTGAAAGAATGGTACAACTTCAGGAGTATGCATGTTTTTCATTATCCCTCTATAAGTCGTTGCTATATGTGTACACTGTAGAATAAAATTATTGCAAAGTAGCGCAAGATGTGTGATGGTAAAATAGACAATAAATATATCAAATGACATTGAGACCTGTAATATAATAATCATATGACCTTGATGTGCCATTAGTAACACTGTTTTAGCATTCTTGATAAACCGTATGGTGCATTTCTGTAGACTAAGATGTTTGATTATTTTGTATTTTTCATCTAGACCTTATTTTCTCAACCTTTCTTTCTAGATCTTTTTTGTCCCATCTTACGTACTTATTGGTATGCAGTCTATGTTAGAATCAGAGAGACAACGAGCTGAAATATCCGAGAAGAAGCATTCTGAAGCCCTGGAGAGGCGTCAACAGTTTGAAGAAACTGAAAGAATGGTACTATAACTTTGAGCCAACGTTAAATTTGTTGCAGATATTTAAACATTAGATACACTTTGTTGCTGATAAGTACAATAATGATGTCAAACTAATGATATATCAAAGCACATGAAGAGTGAGTTATAATAAGGATGGGTCTTGATATTGATTTTTCTTAAATAAACATGTTATGGTGAGAGAGAAGCTCATCATGGCACGTCTTAAGTTGAACAAGTATGATGTCATCAATATACAAATTTATCTGATGGTTATGTACTTAATAAAGGAAATGCACATGGATAAATTAATTGGGTCTGCATTTTAACTTTGAATTCAGAAATACAGTACCCAGTAAGCTGTTGCCAGTAATGTAGTCATGTGGATTTCAATTGTATTTATTCAACTTACATCTAAACTCATCATGTTCGTACCTTCGGAAATTTAAAATTAACTTAAAAATGCAGACAGAATTGAGTGATACGTTGATTATTATGGAACGTGAGTCTGCGACAGAAGCATCTGATGAAGCTTTGTCCATTGTGAAGGAAGCCATAGTTTCTATGAAGAACACTGATAGTATCGACACTACAACCGCAGAAGTGGAGAACCACAAGGTAAGCTTTTCCGAATATAAATTATGTCTTCTTTAGTTTAGAGCAAGTCAATCTGAACTAGTACAATGTGATGCTCTAGATAGTTCAAGTTTAGGATCTCCTAATATTTCATTTTTGTTCTTTTATGACATACAATTTCCATGAACACTTATTCGCTAGATGGTTAGATAATCACAAACATTTTGATGTGAACTTGGTGTCAACTCTCAAACTCATGCATGAGACATTTTTGGTTGTTACTGCTAGTGTGAATTGTTATCTGGACTTCCTTAGCATGCATGTACGTTATGTTCTTGTAATCAGAAACATGAAGTTGCTTTATCATGCAGAGTGAATTGGAGGACAGATTTCTTGTTAAGGAACGTGAGACTGCAATGGAAGTCTCTGATGAAGCTCCATCTATTTCTAATAAATCCCCAGTTTCTGTGGACCATGAAAAGATTGGCAGTCTAACCCCAGTAGCAAAACACCTCAAGGTAATCTTGGTTTAATCTAAGCTTTCTTAGATATCTTTTTTTCTTTGGTTGTCTCATATCTAGCTCAATCACTTGCGTTACTAGTTTGTCACATGGTTATGTAATTGATAATGGAAATGTTGATGCATAAAATAATTTGGTCTAACTTAACTTTGAATATTTGAGTACGTGTTATCTGTCAGGCTGTTACTGCTAGTGTGGATTGTAATTTTGATTGTGTTAATAAACATGAAAAAACATTGTGTTCGTGTAATTAGAAATATAAAATTACCTTATCATGCAGACGGAAATGGAAGACGCGTCGGTAGCCAAGGAACCTGAGTCTGCAACGGAAGCATCTGATAAAGCTTCATCTATTGTGAACTTGCAGTAATGTAAAATACTTAACTATATACTAAAATTACTGACAATAACTAAAAAGATTAAAAAAAAGAGGAAACATTATGGGTAATATTAGTATCAGCAGGTGAAAGGATTACTTGTTTAAGTGCTATATTTGTTTCATAGAATTACAATCACATCCAGAAGCATCTATAATGATCAACTTTGATTAATGTCTAACTTGAATATCTCATCAGTAGACTCATTTATTATACGGTCAAGCAATCTTAGAAAGACACGTTAAGCATAAAGCAATTGGGTCTGGTTTAAGCTCAAATTCCATGAATACACACTACTGGCCTGTTAAGCTGTTGTCAACTAGTAGGAATTATAATTGTGATTTCTATAACATACATGCAAATACATTGTGTTCGTATGGTAAGGAATATAAAATTACGTTATCATGCAGGCAGATATGCAAGATGGATTGCTTACTAAGGAAAATGAGTCTGCAGCTAGAGCATCTGCTGAACCTTCTTCTACTGAAGTACCAGTTTCTTTGAAGACTGAAAAGATTGACAGCTTGTCCATGGAAGTGGAAAACCTTAAGGTAATGTTGGTATTATGAAACTTATCTCGTCGTTCTCCACCCCTAGGTATTAGTTTAAAAGATATGTTTATGCTTTATAATTTGGTTGCTCAAATTGGTTTACTTTAACAATATTATAATGTATTAGCTTCTGGTACTAGTGACATCTCGTTGAGGTAAAAGGGGTATTTAGTGGTGATTATAGCTCCCAGTATTGATTCTAGTCTTATTGCATAAATGAGCAATATATTCAGTATGTGGCCATGCAAAAAAACTGATTACTGGATTACATACCAATTACCAAAATGCTGATAAGAACTTAAACATATATGAATTAAGGATAAACTGTTTCACAGGTTTTCTGGGGTTTCCAGGATCGATTGAACAAACAACTTCATGCGTATCATCATCATATAAAAATCAATAAATAAGAAACAAAGAAGGAGGGTGAACCCATAATAAAACTGATATATTGATAATCAAAAAGGGTTACAAATTGTTTACTGGATCCTAACCTATTTATACTACATGAATCAATACTTACAAGAAGAGGAATACCGATTCACAAAGTAAACGTTGCAATGTTTTCTAAACGTTACAATCCTACCTAAACTAAATAACCGTTTTCTAAACCTAAAATACATAACTGCCTACGTTTTCTGTCTAATGGGTTTGTTGGCCTGTTGGCCCAAACCAGAAAAACTTGCAGGCTTTGTTTTTTGCGTCCAAGACATTAAACATGTCCAACATAAACATAGGAAAATCTAGTGAAACATTGAGAGAGGAGCATAGGTGGAAACATTGGTGGATAACGGCTCGACTCACACATTTTGATTGTTATGTTGGGTTGACTTGGTAGTACTTTATTTCCCATATTGATTTCATAGATGATTAGTATATTAAGTTTGAATACATGAAGTATTACTAAAAATAACGATTTGTTTTCTAATAAAGCAATTTAGGAGACACTGAGCATTCTTTGTCCGACTTTTAAAAAAGGCAACCCGTTTGTTTAGTTAGTTGATTTGGTTTTACCCATTTGACCCATTATCAATAAAATATGACCCACCTAGCCCCTTTCCTAATAAACTGGTTGAGATTGCTTACTCTACTGAGGAGATTATGACAGGTTTTTTTTGCCTTATGTGCTTCACTGAGAATACCTCAACATTGAGTGAACGAACATCATAGTTGTATAGATCTTCTTAAACTAGCTGTGGGGTGACGCATGTCATCTTCATTTTTTGGTTACGTTTCTACAGATGTGTTGACATGTTTTCATACCTGCTAGATGAACTTGTTTTGTTACGTTTTTTCAAAGCCAGATGTTCGGTTTCCTTTAGTCTATCAGTTCATTTGGGTTTCTCTATCTTTTTCTCTTAATTTGCAACTTTACCCATCGTATTTACTTATTGACATGCAGGTTTTATTAGAATCAGAGAGGCAACGTGCTGATAAATTTGAAAAGAAATTCTCTGAAGCCTTGGAAACTATAGAAGTTATGCGTGTAAAGATGGAAGAAACAGAGAGACGGGTACTTCAACTTCAAGAGGCCGACAGAAGGGTACTTCACCTTCAAGACTATGATTGCTTTTGTCTAGTTTACCATATAATTAATAGTGTCAAATATGTACACTGTAAAGATAATTTATTGCAAGTAAGTATGAGTTGCGTGATATGATAAAAAAATAGAGATATAACAAAGCACAAGTGAAGTGAAGTGAAGTTTAATAACTATAGGAATCAATCTTGATTCACCTTAAGTAACAATGTTCAAGTGAGAGGTAAGCAAAAACAATTTGTGCAAGAAGTCTAATAACACCATAATGAATGTTTGAGCTCTTGAAGTGAACCTCATCATACGACTATTATATCACATGATTATGAAATCATCAAAGCAAATGTAAATGCATAAAATGACCTGAAGTACCAATTTCTGCTAGTGCGTATTAGATTTGTGATTGTTTTATCGAATATGAACAACACATTGAGTTTGTATCGTCACAAATATAAAGTTACATTATCATGTAGACTGAATTGAATGAAGCAATGCTTGCCAAGGAACATGATTCTGCAACGGTAGCATCTGACAAAGGTTTGTCTGCTGAGAAAGACATGCCACTTTCCATGGAGGAATCTGGAAGGATTGAAAGTTTAACTGAAAAGGTAGAAAACCTCAAGGTAATTTCAGTTCAATAAATTGTCATAATGTTAGTTCAATATGTATGTAATTATACTTCGATTGCATGACTGTGCATCATTATTACTATACAAACATATTGGCTTCCAGGTATTATTAGAATCAGAGACACAACGAGCTAATGAATGTGAAAAGAAGTATGAGGAAGCCATGGAATCAATCGATATTATGCGCCAAAAGCTGGAAGAAACTGAAAGAAGGGTACTTATTCTTCAATACTATACAACTATGCCAAATGCAAAACAGTAAAGTAAATTTATTACGTGAGTAAAAACAAGTTGCATTAGAGATTTCAAAGCACATTAATAATTTGGACCGAGTTTAGAATCATATTCCCTAACTGAATGGTTCCACTAGTTTGGATTGTTATTTTGGTTGTTTCGTTGAACATGAAAAAAACATGATCAAGAGTTACATGTTCTTGCAGTCTGAATCGGAGGACCGAATGCTTGTCAAGGAACGTGAATATCCAATGGATGCATATGAGGAATCATTGTCTATTGAGAGAAAAGCCACTGATTCTTTAGTGGATGCGAAAAAGGTCGAAAGTTTAAGCGTAGAGGTGGAAAACTTGAAGGTAATGTTATATTATAAAAAAGTCTCTCATATCTCCCCACCCTTTGATTATATATGTTACATTTGTTAGTGGTGACAAACTACCCGGGTCAGTTAATGAGTCAACATGGATACTTATCATAAGGGCTGGCTCAAACCGGATTGAAACAACAAAATTATTTATTTTTTGATAAGTAATTACCATGTAAAATACAGTTGATAGTATATTCTTTTGGAGCGAAAGTGATTTAAAAGCTACTATGCATTGAAGATACATTTTGGGCGACTTTCGACCTGTCTAACCTGTTTAATTTGCTTTTAATCATTTATGGTATTATACCCATTGGAGATCAAACATAACCCGAATCAATCCACCCATAACAACACCTCTAGTTACAATGATGAATTTCCATAACAATGTGGTGGCTGTAACCGTTTACTTCGAAAATATCTTGGTGTTATAACTTGTGGTGCTTCATTTTATTCTTGTCATATGTTGTGGACTTGTGGTTAAGGATTTTNATTATACTGAGATTCATGATGTATTCTCAAAATCGTTATAGAATCAAAGCATAATTATCTAGGAGATCATGCATCTCTCTTCACTTTTGTATTTTTTTTAATCGTTTCGTAAGTTATACATCTTTATGTGTCTTTTCAAATACAGACTTTAGTTGAATCAGAGAGACAAAGAGCTGATGAATGTGAAAAGAAGTATGCTGAAGCGCTGGAATCAAGTGAGATTAAGAGGCAAAAGTTAGAAGAAACTGAAAGAAGGGTACTTCAACTTCAGGATGCCTTGAATAGGTAATATTACTACAGCTTCAATGATAAACAAATTATTCTATGGTTAGTGTCAAGTTTTTTTTTTTGAAATTTATTCATATTACCATAGTCTATAGCATTAAATTAATACTCACTTGAGTTTACTCGCAAATTTTCGAGTTTTCTGGTACCTAAGACTGTACCTTGAAGAAGTTAATATAAGACTACATCTCTACGCGCTTTTCAGCTTTTTGTATTTCGTCTATTTATCTTATTTATAGGTCTTTTATGGTGACTGTTAGAGAGGAACCTACGGTACATGTTTGTATGCTATAATATAATATGAAAACAATTCTTTCATTAGATTCGTTAATAGATAGTTTGTTGTGAAGTAGAGAGAAATGAAGTGTCAAAAAATGAAGTTAAGGGTTTAGGAGAAAGAAAAGAGGATCCTTTTCATTACCCTTTATAAGATATATTGAACACCCCTACACGAGATATATTGTAAGTGCAAGTTAAATGTCTCATATGCCATTCAACTAATGCCACATGTATCTAGTGTGCCTCAGGATGATATACAGCATGTCAGACCAGTTTTCAGAGCTAAAAAATATGTTATGTGCTTCATCCAGTACGAGTGTAACTTCAGGATTCATTACTAGAGACGGTTTTGGCGATGCTACATCTACTTCTTCTGATATAACATCCAACGACTCTGATTTCACTCTCCAAGCACCCAATTCTACTTCGGAGACTGTCTCTACTCTCAGTCCTGGTGACTTTCAGATGATAGTTCGCGACCTTTCTATGGCCGAAAAACGACCAGGTCAGTCTAGTTTCTCTGGCGTTCCATTTTTGCCCCTAAACTTTTCTTTCTATTCCTTATGACCCACGAAGTTGTGCCAATTCATTTGAATTGTCACTAATCGTTATGTGTATCTCTTCCAATCATTCGTTACGTGTCAGTTTTGTTTAATCAGGAAACCTCGAAAGAAACTATTATATATTTCTTTTTTTTTTCTCGATGGTTGCTTTGTGCAGGATCTGAAAACTGGGAAAGTGACCGGGAGGGGGCCTTTGATGACTTCTTCTGATGGAACTTGCCTTTTGACTCTGTTACCTCATTTCCTTCTTATTATATGATATAGTTTGACTGAGTAGGTATCCCTTCTGACTTCCCAAATATAGAACTCATTGTTTTTATTCCAAATAGTTTCGGCAAACTAGGTCATAGTTAGATTGTCATTGTGTAGTTCACAATTTATTTTTCACAATTATAAAAAGTCTATTCAAGGTTGCTTGATCTTTTCGATCCATGCATAGTTTTTATGTTCTCCTTATTTCATGCTTTATTTTTATTTATACTTGAATTTCAGAAACAGTTTAATTACCATATGCTTATTTTAGTCTATGAAAATTCTTAAAGTTTAAATGAGACTCATGGCTTCAAGGGATGGCTGTCAATTTGGGGTATAGGACCATATCCTGATATACATAAAGCACATGGTGAGGCACTAGTTTTAAAATCTAATTTACGTAGATAAGATGGCCGAATGTAGCAATTCGTTAGCTTTTATAAAGGGTGCATCACTTACTCTAACTGATTGCACTTCTTAGCTGCTAAGTTCTCGTGATTCATATTTGGGAGAATATTTCACACTGTATAGTTAATGTTGGTGAATGCTTCAAGTTACAAGAACAGGCATTCTACTAGAACATGGTTGTGATCTTTTTTTTTTTTTTTTTTTTTTTTTTTTTTTTTTTTTTTTTTTTTTTTTTTTTTTTTTTTTTTTTTTTTTTTTCTTTTTTTTTTTTTTTTTTCTGTTGAATCTGTTCATGGTAGCAATTTGGTGTCCCGAAAATTTTGTTTTTTTTGTCATCTATAATCTGTTGTCCTTCGCGGCTTCGCATGAAATTTGGTTTTCATTATAAATCTAACTAAAGGAAGAAAGATATATCCCCTCCCCCCTCCCACACCAGTACCAGTAGTAGGCCCGCATAAAGCAGCAGCACCGATTCACCATCATCAGCTCTTCTCTCCAGTATCTTGCTTTCGGTAAGACTCCAATTTGTGGTTCTCATCTACTCAGTCCGAAAGTTTTATCTTTTTACAAGCTCACCTTGTCAGTTGTCCACTTGTTTCTCTTCCATGTCTATGTCTCTTTATTCTACTTAATACACTGTTAGATAATTGTCTTGGGACCCACTGGACGTTTGGACAGATAGCAAAAGGACAGAGATCTTGTTAGCTGATATTAAGGAAAAGAGAGGTCATTAGTAGCAAATTCTATGGCCTGGAAGTACATTATCCACAGTTGACACATGTGAAAGAGCATGTTATCTAAGTTATATGTTTGCTATTATGCTATAGGATTCTTTTTTAGTCGAGGTTATAGATGCATCCTACACATGAATAATAGCAAATCTTATAGGTCACATTGCCATGCTGGTTACCAGGTACATTATCTACTTCGAAACCAGTGTTGTCATCATATAGCTGTGGCACATATTTGGTAGTACCAGAGATGGTTTTTATCATTACCGAAGAAAAATAAATGGAAAACACTATGTGTGAAGCTTTCTAGAGGTGCATCTCTCCCTGTTAAAGCTCAACTGAAATGCGAAATCAAATTTCTTGAATCAAGCATAATAAGATAGTTAATAAAGTTTTGATCCCTATTTCTATAAGTTTCCAACCTGTAACCCTGACTTACTATAAATACTAATACTAATCCAATGCTGTATATATATATATATTTTTTTCTTTTTATCTAATATTAATACCACTAAAATTTCCAACCTGACAGCCTGACTTACTATAAATACTAATGCCACCAAATTTATCTGTTGCATACTAATCTAACATACACAAAACACCGTTTCTACAGTAGTAGTGGAGCTGCACACATGCTTGGTGATATGTGATCGAATGTGATGTGCCATCTGACATGGAGCACTATTTATAAATATGCTATATAACTTTGCATTGATATTTAGAACTCAAAGCTTCTTTATAAGTATATCCTGTAGTTTACCTTAGAGAAGTAGTTTCTAATAAGTGAGGAGCATGGTCAAAGGGGTAAAATAGCTAAGTTGACTTTAGTCAAGAATTAAGATATGTCATTTTGTATATATGTCTGCACTTTCATAACACTCGGTTCGGTTCTGCTTTCAAAACAACGCCTGCCCATATTATCTTTAGGGCTCTCTTTTGTTCTGTACTTTAAATTTTGTAGGAGACATGAGGTATATGTAGGGACATTTTTTTATCGACTTGAGTTATGTTGTTACCTTTCATAGGTCAAATGGGTTTGGCTAAAAGATTTAATTAACTGTGTAGTATGAAACAGTTAATATAGGTCAAGTAAGTCAGACATGTAGAAAGTTATCTCGGATGTGTTCAAATGCACTAAACATCCTAAATCTCTTTGCAAAAAAAGTTAAGATTATCATCTTGATAACATAAATTCTCTAATCATATTTAAGATACTATTTATTTATAGATTTCAAGTATAAAGATTTCTTTGCAGGCTGGCCCAACCCGAACTTTGAGCGTTTCAACCACAATTCCACTTGTACAAATATTCACCCACTTTGACCCTTGATCCAACCACCCATTTTGTTATTTATATAATTCACCTCCGATAATGAGTAGATAGAGAAGAGCTTTTTTATTTTTTTCTAGGTGGCAAAATGGAAGGGCTGGGAAGTAAGGTAGCGGGTTAAGCCAACTTTGGGTTGAAACAGATCATAAGGGTTGATACTTGCTGGTCAAGTTGGGTTGGCCCATGAACACCTTTTTTTTGTCCAAGTTCATTTAATGATTCCATAAGTGATTCGTTATTACAATAATAGTAATCTAACTCTTTGAGGAAAAAGTTAATACAATCTCTTGAAGTTTTAGGAGATACATTTTAGTAGAATCTTTATATCTCTTACATTCATTATTTATTTTTCGTCTATTAACAAGACTTCTACTTCTCACAAGGCTGTCTCAATCTTCCACACAGTGTATCACTGTTTAGTTTTTGAATTTCCGTACGTAGTAGTGAGTCCAACTGAACTATTTTTCCTCTAGAGAAAATTTTTATGCGAAACTATAACAGTATATCCGTTTTGACTAAGGTTTTTTATTTTAATAAAGTAACACTCTTTTTCTTTGGGACATAGGGACTAATTATATGATGAAATTACCAAATAAGACTTTTAAGTAGATAGATTATCGGATGATGAGTGGTTAATTTTCATTTTGCCCAAAAAAAGAGAGAAAGAGAAGATAACATGCCTCATAATTTCTGGTTCTTTCATTCTCAGGAAACCGAGTGACCACTGCAGATCCCATTCATCAGATTCCCATTCATCATCGTCATCATCGGAATCTCATACATCAAAGCATCAAGAAGAATGAGAATAAGCAAGAAGAGACTCCCTTTTGTGTACTTAATGGTTTATTAGATTTTATAGAGCTCAGGATGACCTTTAGATATATTATGCCAATGTCACCATATGATCTTTTCCTTCCAATTTCCTTCAAATCATTTCATTTACATTAAAGGCCAACCATTCTGTTATTTACAGTTTTATACCCCTTTGGCAATATCTTTATGAATATACTTGCACACATTTTGTTCCTACATATGCTTCATCAAAGTAATAGAGACCACAAGCACCCTGAATAAGAAGCAGTCGGCGCAAAAGCCACAGAGCTAAAGAGTTGAGAATGGGTATAATAATGTACTTATGTACTATTCCTTTATAAAACTCAATTATATTGGTTTATAATTCTATTCTCTCTATTAATATTGAATCTACTTAACCATCAGGAAAGAAAATGCAGGGATGGTAACTAGTTGACTTCCTTGTAATGTAAGTCTATGCATTTTGTTGGTGATTACTTTTCAAGTTATTTAGTTTCATACCTATCTTAAATTCTAGATGATTGTTAGTTTTTGTGATATGACTTGGTGATTTCAGTTAATTAAGCAAAGGAATTAGATAGGGAAATTAGGCTTCGGATTTGTAAAAAGCTAATTGCTTGTGACAAGTGCGAGAAGGGAGTTGTCCGCAACTTTTGTGAATCCGTTCAATAATGTTTAGTTGTGAAAAGCTTAACAAAAGTTGTGAATTAGATCCCTTCTCCTACTTCTCACATATATCTAGCTTCTTATTTGATCATAAACCTTGTTTCCTATGTCTATATATTTGCATGTTTTGACTATTAAGAGATTGTATGAGTATATTTTTATTCTCCTACTTCTCAAATTCCGAAAAGTCCAATTGTTTTGTGGGTTATTATGGACATATTTCAGTTTCTCAAAAGAATCTTGCAAAAGTGGTCACTACTGCACATTAATTCTCGTTAATATATGAGGATGCTAGTGATTCAAGTTTCTTACAATACCGGTGGCGCCTGGCAGCAGGATGGTTTCTTAAAGTTTAATATGTGGTCAGTGGCGGACCCAGGAAAATAAGATGTGGGGGGCAAATTTTTATTTTATTTTATTTTATTTGACAATAGCAATAACATGTGAAAGAAAAAAGTATGATGGAAATGATAAATCTAATATTGTTACTTGGAGATGAACGACTTATAAAGTTTGAGAGTGTTGAATGTGGATTTTAGTAAGTAGGTGGGGGGTAATTTAAATTTTGGTTGGGGGCACTTTCGGAAAAAAGTCAATATTAAAAAAATAATAAAAAAAGAAAAAAAAATTACAATAAAATCTTATCTTTTTCGGCTAGCCATGGGAGGTGCCGCCACCCCAAACCCAATATATAGGTCCGCCCCTGTATGTGGTTGGCTCTTTGTATTTTCTTTGTTGTAATTTCAGTTATCCCGTTCATGCCGAAATCAAATCCCATGTTTTAGCTTTTAGGCTATCTTCAAAAGAGTAGCTTCTGTCATTGATTATCCTTAGCATTTGCATTTTTATATAATTTGGAAAAGGTTAAACTTGTCATCTTGTTAGTGACAGACTCACAGTGTTGAATGACTGTTGGTTCAAGAAACCTAGTACTAGCTGTGAAAACTTCATGTTTGTCGTATGTATATTTGACTTGAGATGTAATATTTAGATAATTCTTATTGAGAAGTTTCAAGTCATTCTTGCTCCATTTTCTCCTTTTAGGAGTAAATTTATGGGGAAAAAACGCAGTTGAGTACTGTATGTTATAACTCTTGGTTTCTCAATTTAGTTTGCTGGACTTAGTTTTAATAATTTTAAGCTTAAATTTTACATGTTAAGGTTTTTTCTAGCGTAATGCTTGTTGACCAAAAGGTTTAACATAATGTCTTACATGAACTAGAAAGTTGTTAGTTATGAATTTTAGCACTACTTCTTGTTACTTTAAGGCGAGTTCTCTCTGTTCATAAAGCAATTTCACCCCACTCTTCTTTTGAACAATCGTGTTACGAGTTACTGACAAATTGCCTCACAAGATACAATAAAGCAACGTATGTAGCAATTATCAACATTACAGAGAGTGGTGTCAAGCCGGATGAACTACCGAGTTATCAAGAATTTCTAGACACGACAAATAATAGTTCTATAGCAATACTATTTATAACAAACAGGTATAATGGAAGAGTTTTTCTGTATGCATTCTTTTGGTTTTTGGATGATTCCAAACGACTGCCCATTTATCCCTTTATACAGGGTTTGCCGTGACCCTATGAAAGATCACTGAACTGTGGGCTATCCGTTGATGCCGAAAAAGATTTTTAACGGCTCTCAATCGAAAATGTTTGATACTTCCATGGTGGATGAGGACTTTGATCAATTAAGGAATAACAATGAGCTCCGATGGTTACAGATCCAAGACCCCTTTTTATCTTTTATAAAGCTCAAGGAAAGCTTAACTATTATAAAAGTTGATAGCTCATCAACCATGCCGGAAAGATAAAGAGGGGAATGCAAAATCCCTTCAGGTATGTATTTGTTACCTTATTTTTCCTCCAAGTAGCATATTTACACCATGTTGGTTTATATTGCTATTACCATCTGCACTTGATTTTAAGTGTGAGGACGGACACCCTATTACCTAGTAAATAAGGGTGGAGTCAAGCACGTGAATCAAACGAAAACAAATATTAATATTTTCACTCACGTTGAATACACATTTATTCTTATACGGAACATAGGATTGGGGTAATATGTTTTACCTGACTAGAAGATTGATAAGAACAATTTTCGACTCTCTTGAGTCTTTTCTGTTGATATAAATAATACGTAAAAACGTTATTGATATTTTTCGATATCCCTATGTTTTGACGATCACAAAATGTAAAAACATTAAACGTAAAATTACTACGTAAACAAGTATTTAGTTACAAATATCATTTTATCCAACTAAATTACTTAAGGTATGAATAAACAAATGTCTAATACATTTTTATGATCAAAGGGATTTTTATTTAAACATTACAAAGTTTATAAAATTATATAAACATCTTTTATATCTTTGAAAAATATTTTTGGTAATAAAGCAAAATGTTTAATTCATAACAAATATATGAATTCAAATTTTTAACAAAAATCAGTTAGTTTTTCACCAAATAAACTTTCCCCAGAAAAGACAAAGAAATATGGCCGTTATAGGAGGGCGGCCCCTTAATTTTAAGGGGGTCGGCCACCAATTAAGGGGGCCGGCACGCTCCTGTTGTCAGAATCTTTTGCCTATAAATACCTGCTCAAACCTGGTATTTTTCCTCACCTTTTGCACAAATATTTTCAGTCCAAATCCTTTCTAAACACCCTTCTAAATTTTTTGATCATAAGATTATAAGTCTTTGTTTCAAGTGATTCAATTCCTCATCATCCAAAGTGCAAGAGAAGAATACTCCTTCAACCTCAAGTTTAAGAAGTATTGTAGATATTGTTAGTAGTTGTATATATTGTTTATAAAGGTGTAGTGTGGTTATAATTAGGAGATTTAGTAGTGATAGTTGTGAAGAGAAGTAGTGAAGAATAAGTAGTGTTGTGAAGTAGGATTAGTGAAGTTGTGTAGTAGTTGTGGTGTGCATAAGTTGTGTAGAAGTTGTGTTAAGTCGTGAAGAGTTGTGAGATTGGTTCTAGCTATTATTAGGACTCGACATTTTGCTTGGTGTCGTTAAACGGTGTAAGCAAAGGTGTGTAAGGCTTCTCCGCCATAAGTGAGCTTGTTGACATAGTGAAGAAAACTCTCGAGTTAGGTGCTCGGGGAGTGGAGTAGGACGAAGAGGAGATTCGTAGCCGAACCACTATAAATCCTTTTGTCTCGCGGTGCTATCTTTCTATCCCTATCTTTTTATTTGCTTACTTACGTACTTGTCATTATATACTCTTGTAGATATACTTGTTTATAATTGTGCAAACAAGTTGATATCACATAAGGTTAGAATCAAAATTTTCGAAACAAAAGTTTTTTTAAATTAAAAAGGCGTAAAACTATTCAACCCCCCTTCTAGTTTTCCACAATTGGTATCAAGAGCCACGTCAAACAAGATTTTTAAAATATATTGTATTTTAAAACTTGAAATCGATCTATGGAAATGGAAAAATATTTAGAAGGGAAAATTATTTTCAAACCAATATTTCTTGAAAATGTAAGTTTTCTTGAATGGAAAAATCAATTCGAAAGTTATGTGAAATCAATAGACTATGATCTTTGGCATGTCATTCAATTGGTGAGGTTCAATCAATAAAAACTATTTTTGAAAAACAAAATAACTTGGCAAAAATGATTATATACAAAGCTCTACCAAGAGTTGAGTATGAAAGAATATTTTTTTGTCAAACGGCAAACGACATGTGAAAAAGTCTTTCAAAATTTCATGAAGAAGAATGTCAGGCCAAAGAAATTCTTGCACATAAAATAGTAGCAAATGAAATTATAGTAGACAAATATTTAGTTGAAATGAGTACAAGTGCTACTAGTTCAAATCTTTTGTGTGATATAACACCCCCAAAATTTGGTACAGCGGAAGACTCAACAAGCTTTCGAGGTGTTACGGGGATTGGTATCCAACACAAGTCATAAAAGAACGAGATAAAGTAAACATGAGTAAAAACACATCCAAACGGGGTTTTAAAGTTTACATTCATCCCAAATTCACCAAAGTAAGGCCCAAAATAAATAAAAGTAGGTCCACAATACATATCAAAGTTTTTAGAAAAGTAGATCCTTAGACCATATCGCCAAGCCAAGCCTCCAATCCAAGCATCCAAATCATTACTTAATTACCTGAGAAAACGTGCTAAAAGTCAGCTTTCGCTGGTGAGATCATAGGTTTATATTCATAATCAAATCAAGTGGACATATACGCAAAACGCTTGTTAGCTAGACTAGGCTTTTCGGGAAATTTCCGTGCATCAAAGCCCTATAGGGGCACCCTAAAACTCATAGGGCCTATAGGTATCCAATCCTCACAAATCAATTCCGCATATCACAAATAACCAATAAACATATATTAAGTCCTATAGGTGATCACACTATGGCTATTTAAATTAACCTTATCGAGTCCACATGCGGTAGTTCACTATGTGACTAGGGTTGATGTCATTCATCTAACCAAGGCTAGTCCACACGCGATGGTCCACTATATATGTGACTAAGGTAGATGCAATATCTTAGTTCCATAAGCATAGCAAGTTTAGAGATAATAAAAGCGATAATAGTCCACGTAAAACAGTTTTGCACGTTTCGCACCCCAAGTATTGAAAACAAAGTTCAAGAGAAAAAGTGGGGCTATGACTCACCTCAAGTCCAGATATCAGCACAAAAAAGTCGGTAGTAGTAAGACGTATCACAACTCAAAAGACAGCAACTACGGACTCGGCACTTCCTAACAATATAAACTCGCTTCAGGATTATTTCCTCAAAAGTTAAATATTCCCAATCCCGAACGTATTTCTTTTTACTTTCCAAAAATTTATTTCTCTTGATATTCTCATGTTAGTTTGGTGTTTGGTATCCATGCGGGTGGAGGGTCGACACACTCAACCAAGAAATCACAACCAAAAGATACAATAGCAGCAACCTACGGCCCAATATTAGTCCAATATATCATTTAAATAAATCATCGAAGTTTATCAAATCCGTCGACTTGATAACCCTCCATAATTTATTTACTTAATATATTCTTCCAAGATTACACCTAAAACCTAAATCACATAACACATAAAGTTCTACATGGTGAGTTATTTGAGTTTAATAAGCGTTATAAATAAGTTCCCGAAATCTATCGAATTCGTCAACTCGATAACTTCGCAAAGGTATTTATTAACTTATCGTTCCCAAACTCCTACCACGACCTAAGGCGTCGTAGGATATAATATCCGTTAATCACTCCTTCGATATAACTAAATAAGCCTCATTTAATCCGTCGAATAAACAAGTTAAATAGTTATATAGATTGGGTGTATTGACGTCACATATCCGTGACTAGCACCAATAATC